>RJWM01023289.1:0-32308 GCA_004363535.1 Dasyprocta punctata
CTTCTTAATCTAAAACAAAACAAACAAAAAAAAGTGGTCTGGGAAAAACAAACTGTTCTGTTATGATAGTTGCTATGGATACTAAGCTCCTTCACAGATTTGAGCTGAGTGTATGAGTATAAAATATTACCCATTTGATTAACTTGTGATTTTATTCAAAAGTGTCATAATTCACAAGTTTTGTGTGTTCTACCAGAGATTAATATATTTGCATTCACAGATAAGACAGCTTTGAGAAGAAACTCTCTCTGATTTCCAGTTTCTTTGGAAATATATCAAGGATATATGGAACTTTGAAGAATAAATCACATTCATGAAAACTTGCATAGTCGACATTCTTTTTTTTTTTTTTTTTTTTTTTTCTATTTTTGTAGTAAAAGTAAAAAGAATTACCTTAAAGAAGCCTTACATTACACCTTAAAAAAAACAGTTTGGATACAAGAATTATTGCCAGGATTTTAAGAATGTTATCAGCAGAATTTTTTAAAATCCACAAATTTACCATAAGTGAAATTTATATTTCATCAGTTTTAGAGTATTGCTGACAAAATATCTGCAATTTTCTTTTTTAAATCTCAGGCAATATAGTACTTCCTTTCATCTTTTATTTTTGAAATATATTAGTATACAGACAATTATATTAATAATAGAATAGTCTTAGTTTCAACTATCTCAACTGTCTAGTGCCAAACAGCAAGCACACAGGAGCCATGGGTGGTTACACAGAAATGTCACTGATGTGTGTCTCATGGTACTACTTTCCAACCCTTCTGAGATACCTTTGTCTTACATTTACAAATCTAATTTCTCTAACAAAGAGATGTGTATTACATAATAGATTTCAGTCTTTCTAAACAGATTCGTAACAAACCTAAAGCTCTTCTCACGTCTCCAAATGTGTCCTAATATTAAAATACAGATAAACCTGATCAGTTAGATATTGGGACTCTCTCCTAATCATGTTCAAACTTTTAATTTTCTTTCAGGTCTTTCTTCTTCCATTTACTTTATATTAAAATACCCTATCCTGCTGTCTATGCAAAAGAGAATTGCTCTTGCCTAATTTGGTGTTTAAACAATTACTACATAAAAAGAGATTTTTCCCATTATTACTTTATATCTACCTTATACATTATATTACATATAATGGTAGAAAAATTGAACTTCTTGCAGATAAGACTGAGAACCTCAGATGAGAAATAATTAGCTCAGAAGAAAAAAATAACTTACTTATTTAAACGACTTTTATGTTCAATACTGGGTATTAAACCCAGAATTTACATACCATCTTTGAGCTGCATCCTTCTTTTTTTTTTCTTTTATATATTTTTTTAAATTTTATTTTGACACAGGGTCTCACAGTTATTCAGTTGCCTAATCTGGGTTTGAACTTGGTCGTCTTCCTGCCTTAACCTCTCACAGTGCCACCATGCTCCGTTTACCTGTCTTTTATAGAGTTACATAATTTTGTAATTCTGAATGTATTAAACAAGCATTTTAAGGTAAGTTTTAATATTATTTTAATATATTTTAGTGCCAATTGGAAAATATAATGAAGATATGTAATGTCTAGAGTAAAATGAAAATTAATTAGCTATAGCCTTTTAACATTAAATTGAAATATTTCTAAAAAGAAAAAAATAGGCAAATTATCAATTATTCTGTAAACTACAAAGAAATTTTGTATTCTTTAGGCCTAACTTCTGACCAAAATATACTCTCTCACAACTTGGGACTTCTTCCAAGTCTAACTATAATGCAGCAGCTTTCTAAGCTGAGACAATGAGAAATGACATTTTATTTCCATTACAGAACACACTGATTAATTTAGATAATAACTAAACCAATGAATTTTAGGATTTCACATGAGCTTTGCTCTGTGTGTGTGTGTGGGTGTGTGTGTGTGTGGGTGTGTGTGTGTGTGTGTGTGAAAGTGAGAGATTGCTTATTAGAGAATCACTTAATTTTACCATTAAGTACTTATATTTTACAAGCATGCATAACATTCAAAGTAAGAAAAACAATATTTTGCTTATCTTCATACACAAATGCCCATCTTCCACGTGCAGTTTTACAAATGCGTTTTTCCCTACCTGAAATACTATTGTCTCTCCCCCATACACTAAATCCACACAGAGCCGTGCTGTGGCATGTCCTGCAACCTGATGATTAAATCCACAATATACCCAATATGCAATACCGACAGAACTCCATAATCATTTTTTTATTTTAAAGAGAAAAAGAAAAATCAAGAAGCAAACAGATAATCAAAAAACAACAAAACCAAAATGACAATAACAGCAACAAAAATGGCAATATAGGATTTCAATGAAGATGACTGGAATTTAACAATATCTGTTATATTTCATATTGTTATCCTCAAAGTAATTGCTCAGGCTACAAGACACAGGCATTCAAGATTGATCAAACAATATAATTTCCCTTTGAGCAGTTTCTTTCCCTTTTACTATAATCTGTTGTAACTTTTGGATCTTATTTACTCTATCAATGTCTTACACTAGTGAGACAATATGGTGTTTACACAAGCAAGTCCGATTTATTTCAGTTATGAGCATGGCGATTAGTTGTAAACATTTACCTATAAAAGTCTGGAGTTTATCGTTCTTTATGGCTGAGTAGTATGCCATTATATAAAAATACCACATCTTTTTTATCCATTCCTGAGTTGATGGGCATTTGCTGTGTTTCCAAGATTTAGCTATTACAAATTGTGCCCTGAACTCACAACACTCCACCTACCTCAGCCTCCCGAGTGCTGGGAATAAAGGCATGTTCACATACATTGCTGTGACATGTTTTCAATTCTTCTGGGAAAATACCCAGAAGGGGAATAGCTTGGTTGAATGGAAACTCTAACCCTATTTTTTTGAGGAATTTCTGTATTGATTTCCACAGTGATTGAACCAGTCTACACTCCCACCAACAATGGAGAAGTGTTCCTTTTCTCCCACAGCCCAGCCAGCAGTTGTTTTTGGTTAATTTCTGGATGTTAACCACTCTTTCTGGAATGAGATGATATCTCAGTGTAGTTTTAATTTACATTTCTCAAGTGATCAATGATGTTGAACATCTTTCCATATATTTATTTGTCATTTTTATTTTTTCATCTAAGAATTGTGTATTTGTATCAGATGCCCATTTTTGGATTGGGTCTTTAAATCTGGGGGGCCTGATTTTTTCAATTCTTTATACATTCCATATAAAAGTTTTTTGTCTGAGGAACAGTTGGCAAAAAGAACTCTATAATCATGACAGGAAGTTTTATTTTCAAGGGAAAAACAAACAACAAATAATGGTTACAGATCCAGTATGCAATGTGCTCTTTCATGACAAATTTTTCTTTTCTGAATTTGTTCTACTAACAAGAGACATTTTCAAACACTTAATTCTTTGATCACTACGTCAGCCTTCTCTGAATTGTGTAGCAATTACAGAAGCTAGAGTTCTGGGATCAGAATTGCTGAGCAAGGGTGGTGTCATCAGCTACTTTCAGCATTAGTAAGTAGAGTGTTAGACCAATCTTCATTTCCTATTTAGCAGTTTTGCAAATGAAGATGCTAGTCTTAGTCTGACTGATTGTTCCTGTCTATATTGAAAGAGAAACTTCAAAATAAGATCTCAGAAGAGTGTCTTGCATAAATTAAGTGATTAATGAATTTTTGTTATGATTTTTCTCATTATTGGCATTTTTATCTTCAAAAAGTCCTCACGGTGGAGGTTTTTTGTTGTTGTTGTTTGTTTGTTGTACCAGGGGGATTGAACTTACAACCTCATGCCTTCCAGGCAGCTGCTTATGTCATTGAACCAAACTCTCTACCCTATATTTTTTAAGGCAGGGTTGCACTATGTAATTTAGGCCGGCCTTGCTCACGTTGTAGCCCAAGCTGGACTGGAACTCACAACACTCCACCTACCTCAGCCTCCAGAGTGCTGGGAATAAAGGCGTGTGCCACCATGCCCAGCTGTGGAGGGCTTTTTATAAAAGCACTTCTTATTACATACTTGTTATTGATCTGCTGAGTCTAGTTTCTTAGACCATGTAATGTTGAGAAGCCATTGAGAACTTCTGATCACAGTAAATACACTGTATGAAACAGCATAGTACATTAATAGAAAATGCAATAGAAATTTTTCCAAATCACTCTTGGAGGCATAAATGACATCATAAGATGATGAGGAATAATGGACCTATGATTCAAGGGAAGAGAATCCACAGAAGAGACTCATTTGCATCATTTTTTCCAATGTCAACTAAATCTTGAAAAGCAAACATGCAAACCTTTGATGGTAAGCAGAAATTTTGATATCTCTGTGGGACAAATGGGACCAAAACGAGGCTCAGATCTCTGAGAAGAGGAATATAAGCTCATTCACTTTCCACTACTTATGTTGCAACTCTCAAGTGCTAAACTATGCTACTAAGTTAGAGAATTACTATTACCAAATAGAATAGAACATTGAGGCTTTGGAAATATTGATGACATATTAAGAGACTGCTAAATTTTATTTAAAAATTATTCCTTGGGATGGGGATATAGCTCAGAGACACAGGTGTCTACATGGCAAACAGAAGGTCTTGAGCTCCATTCCTAGCACCAAAAATAAATAAATAAAACTTATTCCAGAAATTTACTTTTTCATTTCATTTTTAAAATGAAGCATTTATACAATTAAATAAGTTCAGCAAGGGAAAAATGATAAAGAACAAACCCCAAAGTCAGTTGAGAAACTAACATGTAACTTACCACTAATATAAAATAAAAATGAATCTGTTTTTCTGGTGTTACTTGTTTTAATTATACCTAATTTTAAAACCCTGAAAAAAAAACAAGTATAGTGAACTTTTCAGTTTGTTGTCTGCTGTTAACTTATTAGATTAAGTGATAAAATCTGATTTTAAACTGTTTTATGAAGAGTCTATATTATAAATAAGGCTTAAACTGAACTCTAGTTATAATAAAAGTATGAAACAATTTGCTTTCCTTTGGATGTGTCACTCTTTGGAAGGATTCTGTGCTGCAAGCCTGCTCCCCTGTGCCGCGGTGTGGATGGAGGTAAAGGGGCATAGTGGGAGCTATTAGGTCACTGAGTGATCACCCTTGGAAAGAATTAACGTTCATTGCAAGGGACTGGGTTACATCTCACAGAACCTGATTAGTTACTGCAAGTCTCGGTTGTTGTAAAACACAGTGGGCTCACATTTAGTTTCTTTTACACAGATTGCTTGCCACTCTCATATGCAGTCGAGCCATGAAATGCCATCGTGTTGATGTAACAGCACGGAGCAGTCACCAGATAGGCCCACTGGGCTTAAAACTTTCAGCTGCAAACTCATGAGCTAACATAAAGTTTTTTTCCTTAAAAAGTACCCAGTTTCAGGTGTTTTATTCTGGCAACTGAAAATGAATTCAGGAAACAATCAATAAGGAATTTGGTGATAATTACTTATCTTTTACTTAAATGATCACATTTTAAGATAGTCCTAATATTCATTAAGGCAGATACATAAAATTAAAGAAAAATTCGAATAATAAACAGGATAACTTTAAGACTACCAAAAAGATAAAAATCAAGATTCTTTTGCTATTCAAGAGAGCCTTTATATAGTTTTCATGAAACAAACAGAAGAAAATATGCTAAAAACTAGATTTTTTTTTCAAATTTGAATGCACAATATTGAAACTATACCACTTCACCAGAGCAGATAATTAAGCAATTGCTTTAATTATAGCTTGAATGGCACTGGCAAACAGGCAAACATGATGAATTGTTATCACAAGTCACAATTATTACAAACATTATTTGGTAAAATCATTATGCAAAGTGCAAGTAATACTTTGGAATTTCTTCCAAATGATATGAAAATTATAAGTCATATTTAATACACATAGTATACCACGTGAAGATGTGAAGTATTCCACTAAGAATTTATAAATCTATGATATGAGAAGGATTTTTGATATGAGTAAACTATTAAGAAATAGAATTTCCAGGTGTTTTCTTGAAGTTATTTTCATGTAATTATTTGGCTCATATATAGTAGCATTATTCAATGTATTTACCTAAAAGTAAACTCAAGATATGTAGTCCCCAGATTCAGCAACTTTGTTAAATTCTTTGCCATTGTGTCACTTCAATCCCTTTTTTATGGTCATTTAGAGAAAATTCCTTGGGAAGGTTTGATCCTGACACTTTTCCCCATCAGAATTTAGTGACTAATCCACAGGGACAGTGTGATACCCTTGGAATTAAGTCCAATATATGATAAGAAATTTGCAACAGTCTTTCACTGCCTTCATAACAACAATCTCAATTTCTTTTAAAGCAGTAAAACATTCCACTCAATTTTTTTCAGCAGTTAAGGAAGAAAAGCACTAGGCAACATTATAATCCAAAATTCTGTCCACATTTTCCTCACCCAGTATATTGCCAGAAGCTTTTGAACTCAGCAAATTCTAGTAATGTAAAACCATGCAGAAACAAGATTCTATTCATACACTACATGTCTGGGCCTAATGAATTCCTGAAATGACTTGGTGCTCCTTTGACCTTCCATCATAAAATAAAGGTTTTATGTTTTATTCTTAGTAAACAGAGAATGGGCCAAATATACTCTATAAAAACTGTGAATTCTAATTTTTTGAGTATTCCCAGCCTAAATTATGGAAAAATTAATCTTTGACATTCCCCCAAGATCCTGTAAAAGAAGAAATAACATAATCCCAAAGACAAAGTTATTTCTGAAAACTGACCTGATGGATTAAAAATAAAAATACAAAATGTTATTTTAATAGACTATTATGATCAGGAATCATGAGAGGAGAAAAACATAAAATAGTTTTTCATCTTCAGAAATTTTAGCCCAAGGTTTATAACCTAATACAAAGAAGCACTCACCTACTTAAGTGAAAACAGAAGAACATTTGCTATTAAAATTTTTGAAATGTTATATATGTAATCGATACATAAGTAGATCTATTTTTATGGTTTAGATTAAACATACCCGACTCCGAAAAAAGTCTCCTGTATTCAGAATTTGAGCTTTTGGAAAGTGATTAACTCATGAGGGTGCTGCATTCATTTGTATGTAGATCAATGAAGTGAAGTGTTTGTAGTTAAACGTGCTGTTAGGAATTGAGGCCTATTTGCAGGAGGCAGGTTACTGAGGGTGTGCTTACAGATAGCGTATCTCTCTGGGTCTTACACTGTCTCTGCTTCCAGGCTGCCATGGAGTAAGCAAGGATTTTTTCCATCATCCCTTTCCATGGCACCATTTCCATTTTAAGTCCTCCAATCATGGACTGAACTCCCTGAAACCATATGCAAAAATAAACCTTTGCTTCTTTAAGTAGCACTTGCCAAGCATTTGATTCCTTCAATGATAAAGTCAAGTAGTACAAAAAACTGATACCAGAGAAGTGAGGTTGTGACTATATATGACCATATTGTGACTATATATGACCATATTGTTCAAAAGGATTTAGATCTGGTTTATGGGAAGATTTTTAAAAACCAGTCTGAACAGCAATGTGAGCTTGAAGATTGATTCTAGTCAGAGCTCAGAGAACCAGAATGCTATTAGGATGGTAAACAGTAAAAGCCAGATTCAAGATGTTTCAAATGGGAGCAAAAAAATCTACTGAATATTGATCTATAGGCCATGAATATTACATTCGACCAAAGAACATACATTCATTTGGCTTGTACCCTGAGACTTTGTATGAGAGTAACTTTAGAAGTAGTGGACTAATTAATCTGGTAAAGATAATTTCAAGGCATCCAGTGTTCAGACAGTGACATGGGTACTGCTGGTTGCTTTTCACCACATTCACAGTGAGGAACAGAAGCATAAGAAAAGCCAAAAGATGTGAAAATTTTGAAGTTTGGCCCAAGGAAAAGCACATGCAATCTAGAGCCAAAGAAATTGTATTTCTGCAAAGACTAGCACCATTAAAAGAAAGCCAAGTATTTTGCATCAACGTAATAGGAAAGATGCCTTGAGGGGATCTCTAGACTTTACCAGACCCTACCTATGGCAAGCTCTACAGTGTAAAAGGTAAACTCCTTTGAAGGACCCTGTTTTGAGAAAAGAGCCTCAGAGAACCCTGCTCATGAAGTGCTGCCTGGGGAAATATCCCTGAGTTCAGCCATTTAGACACTCAGAAGCCACTGCAAACACACAGTCATGGAGGAAGCAATGTCACTGGCATTCATCCTTGTTTTAATGGTAACAGAAGTTAAAACTAAATAAACAATATAAATTCACAGATAAGAGATTTAACAATAAAGTTTTTGGCTTGGTTACTTTTCTCCCATTGCTGGGACACAGTAACCTACACCCAACTTTAAGGAAAGAGAAGCTTATTTAACTCACATTTTGTTGAGGATTCAGTTCATAATCAGCTGGCTCCAAAGTAAGGTGGTGCAGTAGAGTGACAACAATTCATGGTGGTGGAAGGAAAGTAACAAGAGCAAAAGGTGGGAGGAGAGCACCTTATACTGTATGCAGGCTATCTGCCCTCAGGTGGGTGTGCCACGCATACCATCTCTGTGCCCTCCTCTTGCACAAGCTCAGGATATTTACAAAGTGAGGACCCTGGACCCCTGCTCATTCACTTAAACTTCTAAACCTCTCAAGTTGACACAATGAGTATCTTAGAGCCATAAGGGCATGTCCTCTACATACTAGGATGTAGAACTACTGAGTCACTGAGTTAAGCTTCTAGACTTCTCAAGTTGTCACAATGTATCAAACATAATAGAAGATAAACCAAGTTGTCCATCCCATAAGTAGTGCAGGAAAGAGACAGAGAGGTTTCTCTATTCCACGGAGAAAGAGCCAGGCACCCCACTGACAGAGAAACACCTAACAAAAGTACATTCCACTTTTATGGGGTGACCAACAAATATCATAAATTATTTATATTTGCATTCCATATTTATATTATATTCCTAAACTGGGCAGAGGTTTCTGGACTTTGCAGAGTTCAGTTAGTACACAATGTTAAATTGTTGCACAGTCCAAAATGCACTTAAAATGTGCTATGTCCCTCCTCTGAGTGCAGGCTGTATTACACAAATGTACTTTAATGACAGTGTAAGTTTAATGTCAGCTCTTGGTCTATCCATCATGGTATTTGATTGTATCAGTTTGTCCATGTCCGTGTCTCTTATCTCAATGATTACAGTGTCTTCCTTGTTTAATTGACCTTTGCCCTGTTGCAGCTGCCTGCTTGTTATCTCTCAGGTCGTTAAAATCCTGACATTTGTCTCCTGTTTCAAGGGGACTCAGGTATTGCTCAAGCTGGTGGTAGATCCTGGCACCATCCATGCTGGTTTTACAGGTATGTAGAATGAGAGAGTTGTAGGGTCATGGAAGCTTCCACCCAGATTTCAAATGAGGGTCTGAGAGGCCAAGCAATGTGGTATGATAGTGCAATGCATGACACCATAAGAGAGAAACCAAAGGAGACACCATAAATTTGGAGGTACCAAGAACATGGAATATCTGCTGTTGCAAGATGCAGGCAGTAAGTGGAGCTGATTAAAGAGAAGCTGTTTTCTGAAATGAGCAAGGCGATATAGGTGAGGCTGCCCTATGTCTTGGAGCTCAGAAATACCTCAGATGGTGGACATAAAGTGATGAGATTTAGTGTTTACCTAGCTGGGTTTCAAACTTGTTTTTGTCCAATTTCTTCATATTCTCCTATTTCGTCCTCTTAGAATGGGAATATTTACACTGTGCAGTTGTATGTTGGAAGCATTTAACTCTGTCTTTGATCTTTAAAGGGACTCACAGCCAAGAGTTTGCACTGAGTCTCAGAGGAGACTTTGGACTTGACTTTTCAGCAATGCTAAAACTGTTAAGAATTGGCCACTCTTGGGGGTGGGCTAAATGTATTCTACATGAGAATGACACTAGGCTTTAGGGACTAGAACCAGGATTTATAGGATTTTGGAGGTTATTGGATCTTGGCTCTCTTTTCACCAGTGAGTTAATCTATGTTTAATTCATACCTGAATGTGCTGTTAGGAAGTGGGATCTGTTGGAAGAGATGGATCAATGGGCATGTGACAACACAATGTGTCTTTCTACCTGGATTTTCCAGTTGTCTCTGCTTCCTGGTTACCATAAATTGAGCAGTTTTCTTCTGCAAGGCCCTTTCACCATGCCATTTCTGTTTGGAGTCTGACAATCATGGACAAAACCCTCTGAAACACTGAGCCAAAATAAATCTCTACTCATTTAAGTTCTATGTGTTAAATTTTGGACCTAGTATATATATAGATATGCACACAATGTGAAAAATTATATAACATAAATATACTACCATACTACCATGTTTTACAATTTATGTATAATATATACATTATATATGATTATATATTTATTATAGGTATTATATATATGTGGAGAGAGAGAAAGAGAGAGAAATAAAGAGAAATAAATTAACCCTAAAGATTTTTGAGGATATTACGATTTAATAAACTCTGCGTACAAAAGTAATGAAGGTAATAGAAACTATGAAGAGTATATTTAACTTTTTATTTAACAACTTTAGTAGGCACTGTAAGAGACATTCAAGCATATATCCTACATTTAAAATATATACTTTGCAACACTCTAGGTAAGTCTTAATATTTATATTAAAATACATATTTATCAGATCTTTTCAGATACACATTTAAAACATAAGAAAGGAAATATAATTTAAAAGTTTAAGCAAAATGACCTTAAATTTACAGCATTTTAAAATGCTGTTTAAATAGTTTTTGTATAAAAGAAAGTTAAGAGGGCAGACATCATATATTTGAAGTCTCTCTAGCAGCACTGTCTGGAAGAACTCTCTGTGAAGAAGCTAGTGACTCATATTTACACTGCCCAGTGTCCTTGGTTATTGGAAAGTGAATTGAGCCATGAAACAACAAAACTCATTTTTAAATTTTATTTAATCAATTTAAAATAGCTGCATCTGATGGCAACCATGTAGGACAGTGAAGCTCAATAAAATAAGATACATTTCAATATCCAGTATCAGTGTCATCTACAAGTACGTTCTTCAATGATAAATTACTGATTAAACAAGTTAACAGTTAGGAAAACCCATAATCCCACAAAGAGAGGTGGAGAATTTGAGTAAGACAATGCTAGGAAGATCTCTGCTAGGGAATGTGGGCTTTGATTGGGCACTATATGGAGGTTTTCTGATTTGGTAAAGTTAGTGAGACAGTTCACAACTGTGTGTTTCAATAACCCTTATATGTAGGGAGTAGAACCAGCACGATACTGAAGCCATAGCTGGGGAAAAAGCAGTGAGTGCATATTTTCAGGATAAAGGAAATGGGAGGTGTTGGGTATTTTATGAATGATGCCACTTTTTTCCTATGTATGTGTAGATAAAATCACTAAATCCATTCAATTGATGTTAACATGATTTCAAATCACAATCTCAAATAACCAAGCTCTAAGTTGTTATTTGGTGAGAAGGTTTATTTTTGATAGGAGAATATTATGGCCTGGCAGTGAGCTTTGAAAGTCAAGTATTATTCTTTATTTTTTTCCTTTTTCTCATGAACATAGGCCAGTTAGTAATATTATAAATCCTTTTCCAGTGATAACATGTCTCAATTTTTGACCCAGCAATGTATCAAACTGTGCAGAATAACTGATTTTCCAAATAAATTTATTTCTCTTAAGAATTTATTTTTCTCCTAATTTTAATTTTCTTTTCCCAAACAATACTTTTAGGAATGCTCACTTGTTTCCAGCTCTGCACTCCCGCAGTAGGAGACAGACCTGCAGAAATGACACACTGCATTCTTTGCCAGTCTACTTCACTCCCTGGAACACCACTGACACTTGCTAATTGCATTGTTGCATTCATTCTGTGCCCTGGCAATCCACTTTCTCCCATAGTTTGTCTCTTGATTCAATTCCCTTCCTATCCCTTGTCTTTCATAGATTTTTGTGATTTTGATGTCTGTATCTATGATCTTTCCAAGGCCCTGATATCTCAATTACCTGACTTTCTCTTCTTCTGCCACTCTCCCCTGGGTCATTCCTTAGAATTTATCTCCATTAAGAACTGAACACCTATCACAGTGATAAATGTTGAGTATTCCCTTTCCAAACATCACCTCCTTTTTTTTCCAACTCACTCTCTTTAATTCCTCACCCATAAATCCTATACCCGAACAAGGGCCTGCAGTGCTATGGTTTTGTCATCTTTGAATTATCCCTCAGCTCTACCCATTTCTCTGTTATTTCTTAAATTGCCTAATTTCCCAAAATCAATTATTTTAATCATGTAATAAATATGCTTTGAACTCCCTTGATTTGTCTCCCTTCCTTCATTCAGGGACAAACCCACCTTATCCATGCCTGCTCTGCACAGCTGAAAATATATTTGGAGAGAAATACAACTGCTCGGATCTCATCAACTTAAAGCCTTTTACTTTTACAACTACTTTTTAAACATCCACAGCTAAGAGAAGAAAAGAATTAAGCTGTAAAGATTCGTAAGTTTTATACAGGACTTTGTTTGCAGAACGTATAAGGAACTCTCTGACCCAGTAATAATAAACACAGGATGCCCAAAATTGCCAAATCTTCTGAGCATATAATTGGCCAATAAACACGTACCTAGTGGAAATACACATTTGGAAATGTACTCCACACCATGCATCATCAAAACTTAGTGTGATACAATGCATGCCTTTCAGCATTTTAAATACACAAAAGTTTAAAAAACTGGTCACATCAGCTGCAGATAAGGATGTGACAGAAATGGACCTGTCACATCCTGCTGATGAGACTTCCATGGTGCAATCACTGGAAGTACCATGGCAAGTTTCTATACGAGGTCAACTCTGCACTTAGTGTGTGGCTCAGGCCTTCCACTTCTGGGTGTTTACCAAAGAGAAATGAAGGCCCTGGCCCATAGAAAAACTCTTTCCTTTGGGTGAGGCCAATTATCAAACACAGATGGCTTGTGAATTCTGGATCCCAGCTGTCACGACTGCCCAGCCTGGTGTTTACAGAGTTGAGTTCAGACCTATTTCTGCCTTTCTTCACTGTGGCAAGTCTTGTTTGGAATCTTTCTGCTTTATAACCTCCACCTTGTGACTTTTGTCTTGACCAGGCAATGGCTATGTTTGCTTTTCTGACTAGTTATGACTTCATAGGTTTTCACATACACTAACATTCCACATCTAAAATACATGCACGTATTGTGAATAATCATTACTATACAGCTTTAATTTTTTTTTTTTGAGACAAGATCTTGCCGTGTAGTTTAGCCTGGCCTTGAACTCACTATGTAGTCCAGGATAGCCTCGGACTCATAGCAATCCTCCTGCCTCAGCCTCCCAAGTACAGGAATTACAGGCATGTGCCACCACACCTGGCTTGCTATTAATTTGTAAATCCTATAGCAAAGCCCAAATTAAAAACAGCTGACTAAATTTCACAGTTACTACAACTGATTTGTCCAATTTGGTGTTTAACAGACTAAGTTTTGGAAATTCACACTACTTGTCTGGCTACAACATGTAGAGTTTGTTTTCTATTATCATGGAGTGACTTTGCCAGTTCTCTTTGTTTTGTTTTGTTGTTGTTGTTGTTTCTGGGTCATGATTTTGTTGGTCCTGAATATTTCTAACTATATTTGAACCTGAATACTTAATTACTTATAAAATTCATAGCATAACATTAATGTATTGCTGTTTTCAAACTTGGTCTTATTATCTAAAAATTAATTCTAATTCTTCACTCTTACATCTCAATTTTTGGAAGATAGTCAATAATAAATGAAAAATTAAGGAGAAATACAGCAATTGAGTTTTCCTGCAAAGGATAGTTGCAGATATCGTCCCAACTCCCTCTATATTCCTGCCTGGCTTTAGTCCTAGATCAAGTGTCGCTTCCTCGGGGCATTCCATTCCGTCTAAACGTCTTCTCGGTGAGTACTCTGTGGTCAATGTCTATTTTCTCTTCACTGTGCTCACTCTTGACATTTTGCATTTCTTGTTTGACTATTAGACAGATGTTCTCCATGAATAGGAACATGAAAGCACAGAAATGCTTATGACTGCTCCTCTTGCTCCCCTTCTTTTCCTCAGCAGGTTTGTGTGGCTCTTGGCATGCAATAGATACTCAATAAATACTGCTGAATAAATGAATAAGTGAAATGATTTTCAAAGTCTAAAGTTCTTACAAAACATTGCTAAATTTTGTCATAATTCAAGAACACTGTGAACTGGAGTGGCTTATTTGTGTAGTAAGTATATTTTAAAATAAACAGCTATGCAGGTTATCATGTAACATGGGGGTATCCTACTGAGTCCACAATATTAGGCCAAATTTATTTTGCAATGTTGTTAATAATGTTACTCATTTTGTTTCTTTTTTGTAGTTTTGATCAACTTGGTTTTTCTAAAGCATTCTACAAAGACCTGAGAGCCCAACTCTACCACTTTGTTGACAACTTTGAAACATTTTTATGCATGAAATACAATTTGTACATTGTAACAGGCACTGTAATATCTTCAGTTAAATAACTCTCCAACCACACATAGTACATTCTTATTTCTGTAACTAAGTAATTAAGGTAGCATGTTTATGGTACATCTTAGCATAAAGAATGTATCTGAATTTCTTTTATTTTAGATGGAACTACTTTGGTCAATGCTTTAATAAAACAGAAATTAATGATTCTCTTTCTGAACAATGAAATTCTAGCTAAAATTTAGTACAGTCACAAGACTGAATAAAGTCATTTAGTTGATAATATATAGAGCCACACGGACCCTATTTTGTTCAGCCCCATAGAATAATACATAGTCACTAAATGACTGCAATGCAAATAATTATGTATAAGAAATGTATTTGTGAAGAAAATTTATTAATTTAATAAAACTGTATTTGGGCCTTAAAATTTATTAATTGTAGATTTTATAGAAATGCGTAAGGGTAGATCTTACCCTCAAATGAATGAAGTTTTCATACCCAATTTCAGAAAACCAGTCTGCTTGTTCATATGAATACCTTAAAGGAAGTCACATCAGTAAAAATGACAATGATGTGGTTGATTTCACCTAAGTGGAATGAACTCAGTGGTGAGCTCTGAATGATACTTTAAAAATGTTAGGCTAGATAAGAGAAAAGTAGATAAAATGTAAATGAGAATACTACATCTATGAGGGTGACCTAGTTTAAATTAATATAAAATTTTGAGAAAAAAGTATGCTTCATTCTAATCATAGACTATCAGGATTCTGGCTATCAGTGGAATTACTATCTTTCAGTCACACCCAAGGCGGTCCAATTTACCTTCTCACAATCAGCAAAGCAAAAAGAGGATCATAAGACTAATGGTTTTCATGATAATTATGTAAGAACACTTTATTCAAAATAAAAAAATAAAAATCCACAATCTGTACAGTATCCCTGTAATATAGATACTAACTCCAATTTCCATATGCAAACAAGCTCAGAAAAATTAAATAATTTGCAAGAATACAATGACATGCAAATACTATGACCTAGAATTTGTCTATTTTCAAATGTGAGCTCTGTTTACAGCACCACACTTACTCAAGGTAAATAATTCTTATCAGAGTCAATTTACTCAAATATTTATTTTTTGTAACTGACATCATAAGACACGTATCGAGAATAATTACTGGTTTTATATCTTCCAAGACAGTAGACTAACATTTTTATATGGCCAATAAATGAAGCAGACTGTTATAATGGAGACATTTACTCGTTCTCTGGATAGGAAGAAGTGCTGCAATGCATTCTATTTATTTGTTAAAGCACACTATAAAAATAAAATGAAAGAACCTGGAATGAATAGCACAGCTTTTCATTCTCCCCTTTTCCTCCCTCAAATCGGCCTGTGAAAGCGATAGGTATAGTGGCTTTCATCATCCGCCTCTTTCACCACTGCAAGTGATAGCTTTACTCAACATCTGTCAATGGTCTTTTTTGAAAGGTGAGCATTGGTCTTATGTAAATTACCTCCTACCTTCCCTCCTCTTAGGATAGGTGATATTACTGTTTTACACTCATCTATTGCTTCTGCTTGCATTTTTAAAAATTAAATACTTAATTTTCTATTTCTTTTTTATTCCATTGTAGTTGTTATTTGTAACATCACAGTGTGTAAAATGCAGGCATCATGTTTTGCAATATTCTTTAACAGTTCTTACCCAAGAGTTTACTCTGCACAACTTTACTTTGTCACTAGTGAGGTCATGGATATTGTTTATATTCTGTTCTTTAACTGTAAAACACTAATATGATTATTTATTAACCCGTTGCTCCTGTATGCCTAAGATTTTTGAAAACCACTATTATAAATAAAAATGAACATAACTATTAATAAAAATTTGGAGCCCAGTAGTGGCTATATTTTTATTATTTTACTTCTATGAATTTTTAATATATATTTTATCACAGCTGACACACACACTGTTTGTAGTACCAAGGTGAACACTAACATTACTTTATACTCCAGAAATTGATAAAAGTTTACTGCACTTAATTTTACATTCCACAGAAGAAGAGAATATGATTGGCTGAAAAGGATCCTTGAAACATTTTAAAGAATGAGATTCTTTAATTATCACTCACTGAAGGAGAAAGAGGACACCACTCACGGGGAGAGGAGGAGACACATGCTAAACAAAGGGAATCATTGGAACGAATTCCGAACTGGATGATGCAGTTTACCTGGCTAGAGCTTCCATTTCACCAAGCAGGGTGGTAAAACTAGGACTGATTGTACATGGGAAAAAATGCAGGTCACATGATGAAGAACTTTAACTTTGGAATAATGGGATTGGAGAGAGACTGGGATCATAGGATTGAGGAATGAAACATTCAGAAGAACGGCAAGTCATTTCCTAGTAAGAATTGGATGTTCAAGGACGAGGCTATGGCAGATGTATGACAGTCTAATGATTACTGTGAAAGATAATTTACACTTTAAATCCTCCATTTTTAAAGTTCAAACTGCCTTAAAATGATCAGACTTTTACTTAACTACCTATTGTACTAGAATACAATTGTAACAGTCATAAAGCATTAAAAAGTGTTGTCAAATATAAACACTAATTGGTGTTTGAATTTTTCCTGGCTATCTAGGCGAGCTCTTCTGTCCTTGGCTAAGGAGTGGTTCTTAATATGCAAAATACCAAACAACTGTATTTCAGTTCATCAAACAACACTTACAATGCAAATGCTATGTGCCTGGTTTCGGGCATTAAATAGATACAAATATGTTTTGAGCTCTTAAACTTTGTCACATAGAGAAAAAATTGAAAACACATGACCATCTATTATATGGAATTAAATAAAATTTAGTGTTTATGCACATGTTAGTGGAAACAATTATATTGTTTTCCTTAAAGTTAATGAATAAGAAAAAAACTAGGGCATAAAATCAAAGTCTTAATGAATTTAAATAACAAGTACAAATATATAATATATATATATATGTTGTATGAAAATGTTATGTTTTATTGCAAAAAAATTTTAAATGTAATTTAAAGTATCAGTTCTGTTATCCTGTTTCATCTTTTAGTCAGGATCTTCAGTTGCTTCCATCTATCTATCTATCTAGCTAGCTAGCTAGCTATCTGATGTGTATCATGCTAGAAGACATTTATGAACGCACATATTTTTCTTTGCTTATCTTCTACATCTATTATGTCTTTCATTTTCTCTCTTACATGTTTCACCTATTTCTATATTTTACTTCAAAAACTTGCTCTTCTTTTCCATTCTCTCTGGTCCTTAATACATTTCAAGCTAGTTTTTGGCCCTTATGCTTTTTATTCCTTTTTGAGATCTGTTTTCTTTCATTTCTTTCTGGATCTTTTTTTCTGCTCCCCTTTCAAATCTTTTATACTGTATCCATTTCTATATAAATCTGTCTTTCATACTGTACTTTATATGAACATTGGTTATTTAAATAATTAAACTGTTTCACTATTTTGCTGTGTGTTCTAAGTTTCCTTGCTTTAAGTATATATTTTTATTTGTTTGATATTTTTAATTAGCCAGTAACCCTTGATCTTTACTTTCTTTTGTTCTTCCCATAGAACTTTGACTGACTGAAGAATTATAGTACTTACATCGTTCAAGGAATTTCTTATTTAAGCAACACAAAATTATTCTAACTTTATATTGGAGTATTCAAGTGATTGTCCCATGCTTTTCTTTTGCTCTTTTAAGGCACTGATGGGGAGTTTATCTTCCCATAATCGTTTGCAAAATCTTCCTTTAAAATAAATTTTATTACACTATTTTTATTGTAAACCCATCACCACTAATTCTACAAGTGACACCTTTCTCTTCTGAGAAGTTCCCTTCTCACCCAAAATAGGCAATTTCCTAAACAGACACCTTAAATTTCTTGTACTTCCCATTTTCTTTACTTCAAGTCCATAATCTAAGCTTTGTTTCCAGCGTGTTGTGATCCCATTGGCTCATCAGGCATGCCCATCCTGGGGCTACTCTCATACAGAGTTCCCACTTCCCTACCTGCCTGTAACTCACCTCCTTCTATAAACTGTCCCCAAGTATCACATCTACTAATGATTTTAGAAATACCATTTTAGAGTTCATGGTATATTTCTAATTTAGTAAATTAAGTCTTATCATATTTTATATATTTGAACTATCCCCTTGATATGTGCTTTGAATCACATTGTGTGATCTCCAAATTTGTCTGTATAACTTGTGGAACACATGTGAAGAAAATTCAATTGAGCAGCAAGTTAGGCTCTGAGGCCCAGGAAACCTCATACAACGTCACCGTAACAACACTTCTGTCATCATCCTCGTTCGACGCCATCGGGGCTACTTTTAAATGATGCACCACACTAAGGTGTTGTGGTTATTTAATTTCCTTATACAGCTTTAAAGTCTCTCCTAGAGTCTTCTTTACACATTTTGAATTTTAAGCTTGAACATCTATAGATCGTGATTAAGCCTTTCCAATTTTAGAAGACACCTTTTTTGGCCTACATTATCTCAGCAAATTCTCATAATGATTTTTTTATTTTTTTCTTCATTGATGTCTTTCTGTGAAATGATAAAAATTATAAAGGTAAAACTACACTTAAAATGAAGATAGTGTTAAGTGCTGCAAGACAAAACGAATAAAAATAAAGTGTCTGAAACAGCATGCAACATACTGGCATAAGTTTATAAATAGATAATATGCCATTTAACATCACTGAAGTATTTTGAAATCTCAGCAGTATGAGACAATTTTTACCACACCTCTACATATCTTTACTAGTATATAACATTCTCCACCTTCATCATTAACAGATGTCTAAGTCTGAAGATAGCATTAGGTACTAGTCATACTAAGATACATTTATTCTCCCCAATTTAAATAGTGACTAGACTTATTGTTTCACTTAAAAGATGCTCCATGGTACAGTGATTGATTAAAACAATACTGAAATAGCTGGAAGCAAATTAAAATTAATGCTTATAGCTTTCTAAAGTACAAAGCTCTATGATTATAAAGTGAATAAAAATAAAATCACTAAGTAAACATAATTTAAGGTGATAAAGTTCAGGTTTACAGCATTTTTTTTCTTTACTTTCCACATGCACCATAATCATTAAAATGCGAACTCCTTCAGAGGAGCCATAATTTACACAGCATTTTTGCCTAATAACTAGCACAATGCCAGGTGAATGGAAGTAAGCAAAAATTTATTGAATCTATCTTTTCAGTCATCATTGTATAAATAAGATACTATGACAGTGGTGCATTATAAATTGCATATGATTAATAGTGGAAATATTATAATGAATTTAGTCAGCTAAACCTTATTCAGTTCATTCTATAATTCATTAATATTAATTCAATGAACATTGAATGGAAAAGAGCCCATGCTTTCAATGAATTTACATTCCACTGGCAAACCGATAATCTAATAAATTCAGCATAGTTTAATACATACAATGATAGGGTAAGACAAAAGTTACAGAAGATATGCAATAATTAGAGCTCAGAGAAATGTTTACAGAGGAGCTTATACCTAAACCTGAATTTGAAGTATAAATATAAATTCTTCAATCTGGCTAGGCAGAGAAGAGAATTTCAGAAAAAATAAGCAGCATTTCCAAAGTAGATTTTGAAAGAACAAGAGTATGTTTAAAGATCTACATACAACACCCTGGATGTGAAAGTGGAGCAAGAGATTACGAAAGCCTCTAAATGCGCTAGAGAACCTCTCGGGTGGTTCCAGGGTTCCTCTATTTGTATTAGAATCTCTCTCTCTCTCTCTCTCTCTCTCTCTCTCTCTCTCTCTCTCTTTTCCTGGTCCCTTTCTCTTTATCATGTCTGGACTTAATGACTCTTCCAATGAGCAGAAAAGTGATGGATAACACTTCCTGAGATTAGGATATAAAACTGAAGTGACATCACTTGCCCTTTCTCATTTTGTCTATGAGTCGTTACTCTGTGGGAACCAGTTGCCATGCTTTGAGTCGTTCCAGTGCAGCAAGAATGGCAAGAAACCAGTCTATCTGTGCTTGAGCTATGAAGTCTGCCAAAAGTCCAGGGCCAGGGAATGCTCAGGTGAGTCTAACTGGTAGGCAGACAGCTTTACTGCACGTTCTGGGAGACGCTGACCCAGAGGCATCCACCTCCATCCTGTCTGAACTCTCAGTAGGAAGATAAGATGTGTTTGTTCTTTTCAACTGCTAAACTTTGATAGAATATTTTATGCAGCATTAGATAATTATTACCATTGCATAGCATCAGATGTTAAAGAGTCCATATGGTCACATTAAGGATATTGGTATCTGATTCCAAAGAATTGGGATATAATAAAGATGACAAAAAAACTTAACTAGATGACAGCATTAGTACAATAAAAATTAATTCAATGTTAATGATTATAGATATGATGAGATAGACAATGATATCAGAAAGCTCAATAAGAACGGAATTGATCTCAGTCAAAGGCAGTAAAGTTTGAGAGGAAGAAATGAAATTCACAATTTGAAGTAATTAGTTCAGAGGAAGCAAGTGAGGAAGGGCATAAAATGATGCCAAGTTTTTTAGTTGAAACAACTGAATGAAAGAAAAAATCACCAATAATCCTCACGATGACCACAAGCTTAGTTTGGGTTGTGTGGGGAAGGATAAATTCAAAGAATGAGACCTATTTGGGCACATCAGATACTGTAGTGTTAGGATACCAAGAAATAGAAGTGTGAATGAATTTGAGATCGAAAGGAACAGTGAAAGACAGGCCAAAACAGAGGTGATGGGTGACCTCTGACTGAAAGGCTTGAACACAAAAATCTTTAGGGCAAAGAGAGGACAAAGATGGAGGAAAAGCGAAGGGGGCGGGTGTCAAGAAGGTAAGGATAGTGCTAGAGAGCCCAATTTCACAGAAAGCAAGGAGGAAAGATACAAAAGAAGACAAGAGGAATGTGCCAAAGTCAGCAATAAAAATAGCTGCTTGGTGCCTGGCAAATAGTTGCTGCGATCTGGGAGCATCTGGCAAGCAGAGCTATAGCATCTGGCGGACACATTCTCACAACTGCTACTGATACGCTCGTGAGCAGTGTTCTGCCTTCTTTGTCCTGAGTCTGTGTTTTGAGTGTGCCTTACATTTTATTTCTCTGTTTTAATTTTTTTTATTTTATGGAATAAAGGTGAAACAAAGTTTCATAGCAAAATAATAGGAAAATAAGGATAGCTAATACGCTATCTTCAAAGTAGTTATTCAGAGTTCAAGATATGTGGCATTAAAGTTTCTCCAATGGTTATTAGAACAAATCATCCTTTTCAGTGAGCTAAGAGACACTAACAGTATAACTGACTTGCATATTTTCCCATTGCCCTTCTCTCCTTTACCCTTTCCCCCATCCCCTTTTTCCTTTTGAACAATTTCTTCCTGTTTCACAACATGTATTGTATATCTTGGTATTTATTTACTTTTTTAGTACATCACGCCAGGTAGACAATATGATGTTTACACATGTGAGTCTGATTTATTTCACTCAGGAGTATGGTCTCATTGTGTCCATTTACCCATAGAAGTTTCAAACTTACCCTCATTTCTCTTTATATCTCAAACCATGCACTACAAGAAGGTCACATGCCTGAGTATGTGAATTTGTACACTAAAAATTTTCCTGAGTGCTGTTGTTGATACCCGTCACTAGTTGGTATTTTAAAATTAGAAAGAGAAATATTAGTTTCAATCTCTTAAAATTAAGAATGAAATTGTTACGATCTGTCTAGTAATGAAAAACTCTAAAAAGAAAGGGCCTAACACACCAATGTATAGCTTTTAAATTCCTTTGCAGACTCTTTTCCTCCCCTTTCTTTTATTTTACTCATAATATAAGACCCCTTCTAACCTACTAAGTAAAACAGCTTAATCAGAGACACACTGGTACTTACTAGACTACCAGGCAATTCAAAACTTTCACTGTCAAAGCAGGCCATCAGTTTTTAAAGCAACAAACTGCCCTGTCTTATTTACCAATATTGAAGTATAAATGATACTGATTTCTTCAGATCTTTCAAGTTTTACCATTTTCTGTTTTGTCTCCGAAGTTGGATGGGAAATACCAGCCCAGCAGAAAGGTTTGAGAAGTCATGTGTCCAAAACGCAAATTCTCTGCCTGCCCTGGTGGGTGGAGATGAGTGTGGCAGACGCGGGAGCATATGGGCCTGAAGGAAGCGCCCGCCCTTGGACATCGCTTCGCAGGTATCTGGGGCACCAATTGGAAACGCAGATGATTCCCCGTTTCCATTTGTCTAAGCGAGTACCGAGAGCACAGTGCCCCAGAACCCACGGGGACCTGCGATGCCAGGCCCGGCCGCTTCCCTCCCGCGACCGCACTGAAAATGCTTTGCTCTGCAGCCTATGATCAATGTGTCTTCTCTTTCCGCTGAAAGGACGATCTTTTACTTCTGCAGTACCAGATGGATCCCAATTTAGCTCTCAGTAAAAGCATGTGTGTGAACAGTCCTAAGTGAGAATTCCGAAACACATGCTCATTCCTCAAGCATTTCAGAAAGGGAGACGTGTGACGTCGCGGCTGAAACCACGTACTGTCAGCCCCGATTGCCCTTGCTTTGATAAAAATTACTCAGATTTTTATTCTGCATGAAGTGAAACCAGTGCAAATTGAGGAGAGACAATAACATACACCCTTCAAGAATTAACCGTCCTCCAGAATCCATTTGCTTCCAATAATTTTATCCACCTGTGAAAATCATTTATCCAATCACTCCAAGACCTCAAAAATACATGAGCTATTCTTAGCCACCCGTGATGAGGTCTTGGGTTACTTTTTCAAGACAAGTGTTTTCTTCTGCTTATTTTTAAATTTTTGTTGTTAACATTTTCTTTTTCCTTGGTAAACTTTTTTTCTTTTTAGCTCTGTTGATTTTCACAGTTAAATTCTCAAAACTTGCTTATAACTTTGAATTTATTCTTAGGGTCACATACGCTTCTTATGTTTTTCAAAATATATACTAGTAAATCAAATAAAACGTTAGGCATCATTCATCTGTATAGCCTTTACAGATGGAGTCACACAATTTTGTCCTTTAAGTAATCATTTTTTTAATTTCTAAAAAAAGTTCACTATCGAATGTAAAAACTAACTCATTAAAAGCACACTAAAGTATTTATAGAGTAATATAAAATGTGTGATGATATCCTGATGTTTCTAACCCAGCAGAGGACAAATCTGCTTAGTTTTTCCCCTCAACGTTATATTAGGCTGTAGATCTTACAGAAGTTTGGACTCCATTTGCCCTGTGATGAGATCATGTCATGAAGACCAATAATAGAAACAAGGTTATCTGGCACAAAAGCAGAAGCTTGTTGATCTGGAAGTTTGAAACGAAGTGAGTAGAGAGGTTCCTACGGAAGAAGAAAAGGGAAAGCTCACAATGAGCCTGGTGAGGGTGCTCGGGCAGCACAGAGGACCCTGCCCGCCTGTGGTGTCCCCCTTACTCTGTGCGAGCCTCGACCTGAGCAGTGCACGCTGTGAGAACAGCAGTCAGTAACTTGGGCACAGTCATGAAGAGGCATCTGCCTGGATTCAAAAATGGTTTAGTCTTCAAACGAAGCAAAATAGGATAAAAGCATCAGAATATGGATAAGATAATGGTTAAATGAGGAGACCATGAGATAAGAAAGATGTGATTTTAACAGAAAGGAGAAACTTCAAGCATTGCGGGTCTCTGGGACCATAAACAGACGCAAAAGAGTGAGAGACATGAAAAAGTGAAACATTTTGGCTGAAAGAGCAGCCCAAGCATTCCTGGAAGAAGAGAGCGAGCTCTGGGTCTTTTCATCAGGCATGAGGCCCAACACCATTGAAGGGAAGCCAAGACACTGAGGTTGTGACAGTCACCTGCACTGTGAAATCACCAGACTTCAAATGGAGAAGTAGAACATGACCTGGGTGACAAAGTATCTAATTAGTGAGCAAAATGACAAAAAATTAGTGAATGAGAGGGACCAAGAGCATAGAGCATCCGCACTCACCTCCATCTCCGAGGCTGTGAATATGTCACCTTACATGACACACATGATGGCGATTTTAGCCAGCTGAACTTCAAGATTGTCCAGGTGGACCCAAGCAATCTTGTGAGCTCTTACGGGCATAAGTGAGGAAAGGGCAGGGAACTGAGAATTTCAAAGTGCCAAGGAATGTGACAGCCAGCAAGGAAATGGAAGCTCATAGCTGCACTCACAAGAAACCAACTTCTGTCTCCCATTTGAATGATGTTGGAGATATTTGCCCTGAAGTGTTCAAACAACAACCTGAGCTGACTGATTTCTGGTCTTGTCCTGATGAGACACTTAGCAAAGTACCCAGCTGAGCCCAGAAGACTTCTGATACTTTCAACCTACAGGGCTATCAAGCAACAATTGGGTCTGGCTTCAAGTTGCAATATCTGTCGTAATTCATTGCAGCAGCAAGACAAAACAAATTCATTTTCAACCGTCACAATTGTTATACCATTTTAAAAGGTGATGGAAATATAATAGGATGGAATCAAAGGTGAAAACTGAAACAGATGGACTCTGGAATACGAGCTGTAGAATAATGACATAGGAAAGAAGTGAGAGAAATTCAACACTCTGGGTAAGGAGGGTGTCAGGGAAAACAAGCTGCGAAGGCAACTGGCTTAGGAGCAAGCGAGGAGGCAGCAGATGGGGAGCAACTGTCCGAATGAGAGGGCTCAGCGGCCGCGCCAGGAGGCAGCTGCACAGATGCAGGTTGACTAAGGAGCGCAGCTCCCGTTCCTCGCGCTCCACAGGGAGGGCGGCAATGGGCACCTTTTATCTAGAAGATTCTATGTTCTACGCTGGAGATAGGACAGGAGAATCAGTGACTTCATGCAAAGTGAAATTAGGAAAGCTCCTATGTGATGCAAATTTGAGGTAAGAAATTTCATTTAAAGAAGCTTAATGCTAAATTACAGAAACAAAAATTGAGTTGAATGTTTCTCTATCCCTTGACCAACTACCCTAATCTTATCCTTTCTCATACTGTCTTAATCTTACCCTTTTCAATGAAAATTTTAAAGGCTCTGCTTCTTTAAAAAAATCTGTTTTACTTGTTTGTCTTTTTCACATTCCATCTTACCTTTCCTTACTTAAATATTGAGAACATCAATGAATGCATAAGCAGTTTCAATTAAATTACAATTCATATCTACTTAAAAGTTGAAAGTAAACCTTAATCTAAGTACGAGAATCTATACCATCAAATATGTTCATTAAATTATTCTAAGTGAATGCAATGTTCCCAAAATATTGAGAAGAAAAGTCTCTGTCATAAAGTATATCTTATAAAACTATGCTATGAAATACTGGGCTATTAAAATGATTATGTAACGTTATTGTGTTTGTTTGTTTCAAATGAGAAGTACTGCAATTTAGCTAAGAAACGAATATATGCTTTAATTTGTTAATATATAATGAATATATGTTATATTTGGTGATTAGAGTTTGTTTTAGACATTTTATTTACCCACAAAAGTGTGTCAATGCTGAATTTAGTGTTTTAAAAATTTTATGAAATTTACCCATTCTTTTTGCAAAAAATAGACAAAATTTTAAAATGTTATCACTTATGTGATATCGGACATCCTTTTTCATAGGGGGAAAGTGTTTTACCAGTTAAGAGCCTTGTGTGTCATAAAGACTATTACACTACACTACAATCCATATCATTTCCTATTTTACTTTCCCTTACTTTCATACTGAAATATATAGGTATTATTTGCTTAAAACTTTTCTATCGTCTTTATCTTCATAAGGGAATTCACAAAACAGATCCTATTTAACAGGCAGCTATAAATTAATACAGTAGAACTATAAACATTCGTGATACTATTTTATCATAGGTACATTTCTACATGGTCTTATAAAGAAGATTTAGTGTGTGCTATTAGAAATATCTCTACTCAGGTTACTTTTACCCTTTTTCTTACTGAGTCTTCTTTGATACTTATATTTCTTTGTAACAGAATCAGCACTGACACTTACCCAAGGTTTAAGTAAGGGGCCAACTTGCAGGTTACTATTGCCAGCCTTTTTCATGCAACCCGTTTAATCCCAGCATGCTGTTTGATTTACTAACTCTATAATGCAGTGCTTAGAAACACACAGCTGCTGGAGATTAAATTTGTCTCTTTTATATGCAAGAACATAGCTGTTAAAGTCAAAGAAGCATATTTTATTCTAGATCGTCCTGAATAAACTCATGCCACATTTATTATACTAGAGCTAAAGCACAAGTGTTCTTTGAAGACTACCATTCTAAAATTCATAATAATTTCAAGCAACTGTGATTTTATGAAGCTAACTCAGATTTGGTTCCTAAAAGGAGCATGGAATTTGAGTGTCATTTGCACTCTGCATGTGAATTACGGAGCAAGCCTTTGGCCAGCTGGAATCACCTGCGCACTTCCTTCTTACAGTCAAGTGTGCTTCCAGTTCTGCGACAGCTGTGACGTGCTCATCAACCTTTATCTAAGTGTCAAGAATTTTCAGAAATAGAATAAGGATTACTGAGTGAGAAAAATGAAGCATAATTGTATAGAATGTCATTATTTTCAAAAATTTCTTCAAAAATGTGTATTTCAAATTTTTTATAGTTTTAAACATATCCCAATAAAATAATGTTTATTGAGAAAACTCTACTTCTTAAGGACAATACTACAGTCTCTAGAACAATTGTATTACTTAAAACTTAACCCACTCTTCTGATGAACTTCTGACTTATTTGGACAAGTGAGTAAAATACATGTAAAATACTACTCATAAAGTAACACATAGGTAAATTCTAAACTGCATGATAACTTCATTCATGCTAAAAATTTTAGGAGAAACATAAGAATATTGAAAGCCAGAGAGACCAGAAAAAATTCTTATGAATGAAGAAACTGCAGCCTAGAAATAAAATTAGTGGACTTTGGGTCACACCATCTGGATTATAACTCAGGCTACAAGATTTAAAAGATGCATGATGTCAGAGAAATTAAAGATTCTTAATCTCAACTTTTGTTTAAATCTAACACAATTAAAATTACAAACAGAGTTTTCATATAGTTCATATGAGATAATATTAGGTTTAAATTAGCGTTTAACAACTCTTACTGTCTCACTTACTCTTTAAATGCTTTGTGCTTGTTAATTCATTGCATTCTATCACAATCTCTGACACAAGCACCACTACCACCATCCCATTTCGTACCACAGAAAACAGATACAGAAAGGTAAAGAATTAGTGTAAGTGGCATCTGTTAATGTAGAGCTGAATTTGGATGCGAGAGCTCACCTGCTTGAACAGTATATCAGATTATTGATCAACAAATGTACTGATTACTTGTGTTACAGGTAGAAAAGATAAGATCTGCCCTAAACCTTAAAGAGGCTGCTGTGGTTTATATATTGTGTCAACTTGAGAAGTCTAGCAGCTTAATTAAGTAACTCAGCAGCTCTACATCCTGGTGTGTAGAGCACAGTTACCTGGTCCTTGTTACAATTTGAGAAGGTCAGAAGTTTAACTGGGAGACTCAGGAGGGAGCCAGGGGTCTTACTTTGTAAACATCCTCATCCTGTGCAAAGGAAGGCAAGTATGTTTGTGAATGCTACACCCACCCTGGGGGGGGGGGGTGTCCTGTGTACTATATAAAGGAGGAGAAGAGGCTTGCTCTTGCCCCTCTTTTACTCTGGCTGCTTTTGTTCAGCTGCTGCCTTGAAGTGTTGTTCCTGTGCCATGCCACCCTGCCTTGGAGCCAGCTGATTGTGGACTGAAACCTCCAACAACTGTAAGCTAAATAAACCTTTCCTTCCCTAATTTTGGGTGTCAGGTATTTTGTCTCAGCAACACATAGAAAGTAACCAAGACAGACGCCAAGTATAAAACAATGTGTTAGAGTGTTTATTTGCACATTCACTCAGTAAGGTTGGGTATACACTTTAGAAGCATAGAACTTTATGTATTAAAGTTTTTCCAAAGGTCAGTAGTTTTTCTTCAAATTTCTGCCCTTACAAATGGCACTTGTGGGGAATTATGATACAGATAATACCCATCACAACTGTTCAAATACAAAGAAATCAACCTTACTGACAAACTATTACAAAATTTGAGAAAATTTTATTGCAATACATTTTGATTTGTGTCATGAGTATAAGGCATGTATGTTACCAAGAAAATCATTAATGAAGTTTACATGTTAGCATTTATAAATCTAAACTGTAATCTTTTTCTGAATCTTTGAGAATTGTAATTTAATGACTGATAAGTTAAAAACCATATATGCTTATTTGATTGTTTTCTCCTAGAAACTTGATCTTTATTGATATTTTCTTTTCAGAAAAATTCATGAAGAGGAGGAGTTTTTAATATTCTCCACATTGTTATTCAGTTATTTTGTGTTTTATTGTACAAGATAAAAAAGAGAAACATTATTCTACTACCTGGACTTTTTAAGCAGTTGCTACCTAATAGTTCTCTTTTTTTATTTGAAGAGAAGGATGCAATTATGTCAAACATGGAAATCTATTTACTTGAATGAGAAATATAAAAGTGTCTCACTCTTCTCATTTACTCTGGAACTGAGAGATACAACTAATTGACAAACTATGTATTTATTTTTAATTTTTCACAAGGTAGATTATTTAATGATGTCACTGTTACTGAAGATTGTACATTTGTAACAGCACATAAATCTTAAAAATTTAGTGTCCAAAACTGAAGGCTGTCCCTCTAAAAAAAATCAGGGTCTTATCTCAAAATATAAATAAATAAAATTTTTGATATACTGTACACAATCTAGAATTTTTGTAATGCTAACTGAATATCTGTAAGAAAAACTATAGGGCTATAGAAAACACCATTATCAAATTTCTTTCTCAAGAGGCTTTATATTAATAGCAAATAAAAGCAACATTAAAAACATTTTAATGCATCTACTCCCCTAAACAAATGCAAATTTCATTAACTGCAGACAAGTATTAATAATACTTTTAAAACAATTCTAGAGATGTTATTAAAAATATTACTGATAAACAGATTTTTTCATTTACTTTTGCTTAACAGAAAAATAGAATATTATGAATTTAAAACTAATGTATAGCACTGAAGTGTTCTATAAATTGACACTTCTACATTAACTGATGTTAGAGTTGCAGAATCTAGAATCTTATCTCTGAATCAGTCATTAAGTGGTCTTGAAAGACACAGACATCACAAAGTTTCATGGATTTTATTCCAAGTTACGGAGAACAGCCCTAAGGGAAGCTTCATGCAAAGTGAAGGCCTTTTAATCAAAATCAAATGTAATCTTTCCTAGCTTTACATACATGTGAAGAGAAAGTCCATGTAACAAGAAACACATGACAATATATGGTATTCTAGTGAATTTTGGAAAGAGAATACTTCCATTCACTCTCCACCTTAGCAATCGCTGTTTGTGAAATGAGTTCTGATACAAGTACAAATGATTTGTTTACTTCATTAGAGCTGACAGCTCAAAAATGGCAGTCACTGTATATTACTAAAAGAACACATGAAGAGAATGTTCAGTACAGGCTTTACATTACAGTCAAAAGCAGCTTTGACAGCTGTGAATTAAATCCACTTCATGAGTTGTTGTTGAGAATGATAGCCTCACTTCTATATTGAATACTTTTTTACCTCCCAACTTAAGAAAAGTGAGGATTCAGATTTAGTAAGCAAAAATCCAAGTAACAACTGCTGCTGCTTAAATCTACAGATTGAGCAATAGAAACATCTGTTTTTGAGCCTACATTTTGGATGATTTATGTAAATGCAAGAAATATTATAACAAAATTAGTATTAAGCACTACTAGTAAGAGCTTCTTGTAGCTCCAATTCTAAATGGAGATGAAAAATCATCCTTTAAACATCCTGCATTGCAAATACTTTGCCATGGATGTGTGCAACTGATTTAACATTTTAAGTCTAAACTAATTAGAATCATACATTCACAGATATTGGTTGAGTTTTTATACTTTTTAATGACAGTAAAATGGCAAGTTACTTCTGAAAAGTCAGTAGGCTATAATTCACAGATTACTGAAAATATAACAATTGGAATTGTTTTCTACATTGTAAATTACAAAAAAAGGAACTATCTTTTGTATCTGATTTACAGTACTTTTTCTTGGAAATTTATTTGCTCAAGAAACAGCATTTATTTAGTCTTCTATAGCATTGCTTTACATTAATGCCCTAATACAATACCCATTGTAGCTATATTTAGAGACAGGGCTTTTAGAAGGTAATTAAGGTAACATGAGGTCATAAGGGTGGAGATACCACAGGATTGGTGGCTTTAACAAGAGGATGAGATGAGTTTAGATGGTTGCCACATCCTGGGGTGTATGGATAGAAAGGCTCCTGGAGCAAATGGGGGTATGACACCTCACAAGCACACAAGATTGTAAAGCTAATTAGTAATGGCAGTGATAGGGGTGCACAGAAGACTCAAACACTAACAGTCAATGGAGTGAATATAGCTTTAAGAAGGCACCACACCACTGACTGATTGTGCCCAGTGAGGAAGATGGGGCAGGACTTAGCTCAAAAAGCAAAAAGTGGGCATAGAAACAAAATAACCCCCAGCTGTGACTCAGTGTACCTTACCCATATCTGAGGGATTCTAATACCATAGGCCCTGAGAAGAAACTACTTACCTCAAGTCTATCCTTCTTCATAGCTAAGGAATACTCCATTGTATTAAAATACCACATCGTTTTTATGCATTCCACAGCTGATGGGTGTTTGGGTTGTTTCCAAGATTTAGCTGTTACAAATTGTGCTACTATAAACATGGGTGCACATATATTGCTTTTACAGGCAAAGGGAGATGACTTGAAGTCACAGTCATAAGTGAAATAAAACTCACATTTGTAAATATCATATTGTCTCCCTGGTGTAAAAAAAAAAAAAAAAAAGAGTAACAAGATCCAAAATGCACAATAGCTATTGTGATAATGAAAGGGAAAGAAATTGCTCAAGATGAAAGAAAAACTGGGATGGGGAAAGGAGAAAAGGAAGAAGGGAAAAGATTGTATGTACACACCTATGTATGTGTGTATGTACATATATAAACAAGATAGATAACTATACTACTCATCTCTGCTAATTCATCAAAAAGAACAGTTTGGGTTTTCATTCTCTGATTGTTTGATCATTTTCTTCAGCCTGAATCTTAGAACCTGACGAACTGCTTCTGGGATAACAATAAACAATGAATTAAGTAGTGCTAATTTCCTACTTTTTTTTTTTTTTTTGAAATTCTGTATCTTCTATCCTTTTTTTGTTTGTTTGTTTGCTTGCTTGCTTTTTAAAACAAAATTTAAAAAACCTACTTACTCAAAGCTGTGTCTTTTGTTCTTTGTTTTTATTCTTTTTTTTTGTTTGTTTTACTTTTCTCTACTTTTTCTTGTTTGCCTTTTTCTGTCACATTTACCTAATTCTATTATCTTTCTTTTATTTTTTAACTGGAGTTTTCATCTCATTTTTCTCTCTTTCTCATCTTCCTTTTCTTTTTTCTTAACATTTTGTTTTATTTTTTCCTTCATCTACTTCTCCCATGTTTATTATAGCAATTAAGCTTTATTGATTTTTACTGATTTTGTTGATTCTATGCTATTATTGCTGAATTATGTTCTGTTGTTAAATAGGGTATAGTTTTTTCATTAATAAGTATTTATTGTATAT
>RJWM01023290.1:0-32403 GCA_004363535.1 Dasyprocta punctata
TCTGTTGGCTGCCGCGCGCGCGCACGCCGGTCTGGCACGCGCCGTGTACGCGGCCGTGCGCGCGCCCCGTGCCTCCAGCCCGGCGCTCGGAGCCGCTTTTGCTGCCACTGTCTGCTCCCCCGGGCAGCCGTCACTACCGTCGCCACCCACAGGCCAGGGACTCAGTCCGCTGGGCCACTCGCCCCGAGGCAGGAGGACGAGCTCGAGGAGGATGCCTGGGCCCGTGAGTACAGCGGCGGCTGCGGATTGGGCAGACTTGGAAGGCGGGTGGAAGGTGGTCCCAGGGTTGAACCCCTTCCCGCGGGCAGCTCTGCTCCCTACCCGGGGGTCGCCGCCCAAGACCCCCCCCAGGCCGCGGGTAGACCCTCCCCCAGCCCACACTGGAGGGAGGGAGAGGGAAGGAGGGCGCCAGTGAGCGAGGGAGCCCGAGCGGCGCGAGCAGCCACCAGTTCGCTTGGAAACCGTTGCCATAGCAACGAGGTTGCGCTCCCCGGCAACGACTGAGGGGTGGCGGTGCCCCTCCCCCACCCCACGAGGGGCCAGAGCTGGGGGCGTGGGGAGAGAGGTGGGTGCCATGGAGGGAATGTCGTCCCTGTGGCCCGACTGGGTGTGCCTGCCTCTCCTTCCCGTCGAGGGTGGGGGTTGGGGTGAGCGGCTCCGTGGGCACGAGCGGGCTCCCACGTGGCAGCAGCCGTTGCAGCAGGGCTCCTAGGGTGGCTGCAAACGTGGAGGCGGCCCATACCCTAACCCCGCCACAAGAGGAGGCTGATCTGGGGTCTCTACTTCATAGCTCCCACCACCATTATCACTACTCAGGGCCTTCTCTCGCTCCCTCCCTGCATGGCCTGAGTTGCATTTCCCAGAGGCCATGTTCCTTATCAGGCGTGAGTTTAAAAAAACTTGACTCCTTCCACCTCCTCATGGCCAGAGCATGTGCCATACTGCCCCATGGGCTGGAGGTGGGTCTGTGTTCTGGGTTCCTAACTACCGTTCTCCAGGGAGCAGTGGAAGTGAGTGGGCAGGAACAGAGGAAAGGACATTGCTGACCCAAGGAAGCTGAAGCCCAGGCCAAATGGGAGAGACCCAGCCCACTGTCTGGTCCACAAGTGTCCCTTTCTTGTCTCAGTACAATGCCTTAACTGTGCAGGGTGGCATGCAGGTTGGCAGGCAGAGAGGCCACTGCCACATGGAAGTGCCCTGTCTTCCAGGGGAGCTCCTCTGGGAAGAGAATGGCCACTGAGTCAGAGGAAATGACCTCTGGCTCCCCTCCAACCTCTCCTCAGCAGGCGGTGTGCTGGAGAGAGAAATGCCCCCTCTGCCAGCACTCCATGGCCTGACTCAGCAGATGCCAGCCTGACCAGAGGCTCTGGATCCAGCATCCCTGAGACCACAACTACCTTTGGGTTTCCTTTCCCATCCAGGGAGTTATCCTGGGCACTAGAGGTGACAGGTATCTGGGGCATCTGAGGCCTTGGCATAAAGTGTCCATAGATAGGTAATGCCTGGGAAATCAGGCCTGAGTCTCCTGCAGACAGATGGGCCTTGGGGATTATTCATAGGCTCCTTTCATTCTTTTCAAGTTCTGTGTGAGGCCTCTGGACCTATTATCTCCTAATTCTTACAGCAATTGTGGAAGGTAAGTTTATTATCCTTTTAGAGATGTAGACTCAGGCTCAGGGAGGTGAAGTGACTTGTCTGAGGTCATACAACCAGTAAGAGGCAGAGCTAGGTTTCCATTGCCAATTTCCCTGCTGGCAAAACCCCTCTCTGCCTGCTATACACACCTTATGTGACCAAGGTAGAAAATCCTAGAGCCTTCCAGAGGAGCATTCTTAACCTTCCTTCACATTCCTCCAGTGAGGAGGTTCCTGGTCTTTCAAGCCTTTGTAAACCTTTCCCTCTTCCAGCAAGATCAGCCAGATTCTTGCTGTCTCAGATGCTTTATAGGATTGTGCTGCTGCAGGCTGGCTTCCTGTCTCCCTCCATTTTCTCTCTCTGGCTGAGATCAAGCAGTAAGGACTGCCTCAACCCCCTGGGAAATCCCTAAGTCTTAGTCTTTGGTTCATTGGTTCTGTGCCTTTTCAGCTTGCATTCCTGGCTGTAGGAGAACAGCAAAGGTGGACCCAGGCAGTGCTGGACCCTGTGGGTACGCAGTGTAGCTCAGAGGTCAGAAACCCAAGTGCTTCCACAGGCCAGGAGGCAATGGAATGAGTGAAGTAGACCAGGAAGTGCTCAACTCCAATTGATGTCACCTTTGTGAGATGTGGATTTGGTATGACCAGATTGTCCAGTTTTCAGATGAGTAAGAAATGCAGGCCTTCATGCAAAATTTGGTTTTCAAATGCTGGTAACCTGATCAGAATATTTTTAAAAACAGATTGTACGCCAACAAAATATATCCACAAGCCTTTGGTCCATTGGTAAAGTGAGGATAGTGTTACTGGACCACCCCCAAGCTGCACGAAATGTACTCCCATGGGCGGATTTTCACAGTTGAGCCTCTTATCTGCGCAGGTCGGTGTAGTTCACATTCAGCTGTCTACATTGGCCTTGGAATGTGATGACAATCTTCATCAATTGTGCTTCCTCATTGGCACTACCAGGCAGGTCTCATCATCCCTCATCCTACAGGTGAAGAAACTTCAGCTCAAGAATGGGAGTAGCCAGAGTGTGATCACATGGCTCAGTTAGGGCAGAAATAGGATTTGAACCTAAGGCTGTACCTCAGTGCTCTGCACTTTACATTACGTTGGCCTCATTAAGAGGGTGACCCCCCCCCCACATACACACACTGTGGCTCTCTTCCTTGCAAGGACAGATAATTAATTCTCATGCTGGATAAGGAGATAGAAGCCCAGGAAGCAACCAGAATGAGGGTTTACTCAGAGTCTAGTCTTTGAATATCTTGCTCCCATACACAAGAGTGTCAGAGCCAAGTACAGAAGACACTAGCCTACAAAGGGCCTTTCTGCCCATTCTTTGTTGTTTGCAGTTTCCCAATATCAGGGTTGGGTTGTAGAGATTTTACCCATAGGCCAGGGCACCAAGCCTGTGCCTTAGCTTTGCTAGAAATGAGACTGTGGCCAGCTCCATTGCCTGGCTGACTTCGGGAGCTAGGATAAGTTCAGTCATTTCTCTTCTGTCTCAGCCCTTCCGTCTTGGTTGGAAGGGGTGTAAATATGTCACCAGTGCCTCCCTGAAATGCCCTTCCTGTCAGTGGGCTTTGCATTCATCAGGGCTGCACAGCCACGTGACTTCATGCTCCTGAGTAGGACCCAGCACCTTGTTGAGGCTACATCCTTGTTTCTAGAAAGCAGACAACAACAGCCACCTTCTGAATGTTACTGAGATCATGACTGTAAAGACGCCAGTGGCGTGTGCAAGGCACACAGGACAGGGTGACTGTCACGTATCTCCTCCACCCTATCCTCACACCACACACTCTTCTACCTCCTTCCTATCTTTGTGAGTCTGAGTCTCTGTCCTCTCACCTGAGTACCAGCAAGTCCAAGTCTCAGAGCCAAGGCTCCAGCTGGTCACTCAGATCACCTGCCACCTGGGACTTCCTTCCTCCAAAGCCCCTGGTCTGTGCCTCCAGGTTGTCTTTTTCCTTTTGTCCACACACATAGTTCTCAGTTTGCTGTGAGGGCTGAATGCTGAGTAATGGCTTCTTTCTCAGTGACTTGGTAGTAAATTTCAGACATTTCCCAGGAATGATTTGGATGGCAACCCAGCTTCTGAAGTGTTCCCTGTCCTATAGCTAGGGCCAAACAAGTGGCTTTTGAACTACCATGTGCCAGGTGATCAAGTTAGAGGCAGCCTTTGGTGGACACAGCCCATTTCTGAACAGTCTGAGATCACTGAGTTTCATTCTCATCCAGCCCTAGGCAGGTGAAGTGGCTCAGGAATGACTTCTCTAGGAAAATGTGCAAGGAGGCCAAGTGGCCTTGGCAGGGGCTCATTCTGGAGGACACAATTTAGGTCACAGTGCTCCCGGTCTAACATCTGCTGGGAATTAGATGTGTAGACTCTGCAGCCCACCCGACCTACTAAAGCAAACATTGTAGAGCCCAAAGAGGGGCCTGGCCCTCTGTGTTTTGATGAGCCATTCATGTAGCTTGCACACTCACGAAAGTTTGAGAGACATCAGTTTGAACCATGTTGAAGGCAGAACTGTCTTCTGAGGCAAGGAGGAACTAGAGCGTTTGGATAGGAGAGGGCCTAGGGGAAATGGGCAGCATGGAGAGTGGGTAGCCTATGAAGGAGTCCAGCACATGGCAAGCATGATAATAGGACTCTAGGTGAGATGTGACAGTGGCTTGACCAGGCCAGTGGCAGGACGACCAAAGGACATAGACAGATGAAGACACTCTGCATTGACAATTTGGCAGGTGGGGTAAATGGTGAGCCTGTTGCTGAGCTAAAGAACCCAGTAGCAGATCTTTGGGAGTCCAAGGCTGAGGGGGCCAGGGTTCTTCATGCAGAGAAGCAATGTAGTAGGTGTCCTCAGCAATGCAGCTAGGCCCTTGGATGTCATTTAATCTCTTCGAGTCAAGTATTCTCATCAGTAAAATGGAAAGACTTCTTCCTAAGAAGTTGTGTTGTTCAGCCCACAGGCAGAGACCCCTTACGTACACACACATCTCCGCACCCCCAGCTCAGAAACTGCCATCATCAGGGCTAAGGTCTGCTGCTCAGTTCTGCGCCCTCTGCAATGAATTAGCTCAACCTTCCCCATGGGTACTGATGAGGAAACTGAGGCAGCATGGAGGTTATAAAACATCCAGAGTCTTGTTTTCATTCCTCTACTGAGTTCCCAGTGAGTGTGGTCAAAAACTATACACAAACATGCTCAAAAACACTATATATTCAAGATGGAATCCTAAGGATTGTTCACATGACCTGCAAGAATGAAAGAAAATAGAAACAAAACAGATAGTAAAATGGCAGGCTTATGGGTAAGTCCATCTGAAGGGCATGGCTATTAACAAATAGCAGAGTTGGACATATGGCAGGTGTTTGCTACTAACCATCTGGGGGAGTTTGGCAAGTGGCTTCAAGTGAGAGGCTGTGAGTCTGAGGGCTTCCTAGACAGGGGCAAGAACATACACAGAGGTGTGAAATAGCAAAGGGGCACAACCTTCTGGGGAGGCATCAAGAAGTTCAGCCTGGTCAGTAGAGCATTTTGAAAGAAACTTTCAATGTTTATATTACTAATCACCTATTGTGGACTAGATCATTATATACTGAGTAACCAGGAAAGAAGCTCCAAGCCAGACTGTAGCCCTGCAGGCCTGTGGTAGCCACAGCAGAAGTAGACAGTGTTTAGCATTAAATCTCCAACCCTCAAGCTAGGCCAGCTCAGCCTTGAAACCCCACACAAGAGACTGCCCTTTCCTGACCAGTCTAAAATGTGACAGTGATTCTTACCTCCTAGCCGAGGGGTGTCAATGGCACCAAGAAGATTTGGGGTGTGGTTTGTGTCAGTCTGGCCTAAGCTCAGCCTGCTAAGCTGGGCATCCTCAGGACACAGACCATGTCTGGTTCCTTTTTAAGCCTGGAGCTGCCATTCTACCCTTCCGTCATTCAGCACAGCCCTTTCCCAGCCTGAGCTGGTCCAGGCACTCCAGGGCCTTGGTGGAAGAACAGGAATACATATTTTTGGCTACCATCTGGCCATACTGCCCAGTTCCCCCACAGCTGCCAAGTCCTTAGTTATTGAGTGCTAACAAATGCTGGACTTCATTTACATCTCATTTTTCACACAGGGAAAGTGGACACAGAGTTTGAATTCAGATGCCAACTACATCTTAGCTCTTCTTATTAGGTGTATGACCTGGGGCAAGTAATTTCCTTCTTTGTCCTCATCCATCAAATTGGCACGACCAGTAGTGACTAGGTGGTGGTGATGATCATACGAGATAATGAATGGATGGGCTGGGTGTGGTGGTGCACACCTGTAATCCCAGCACTTGGAAGCCCGAGGCAAGAGGATTGCTGCAAGTTTGAGGGCAGCCTAGGCTACACATTGTGTTCAAGGCTGGTTTGAGCTACATAGCGAGCGAGACCGTGTCTCAAAAAATAATCTGTATGTGGTACACGCCTTTAATCCCAGCACTCGGGAAACTGAGGCAGAAGCATCATTGTAAGTTCGAGACCAGCCTGGGCTACAAACTGAGTTCAAGGTCAGCCTGAACTGCATAGTGAGACCCTGTCTCAAAAAATAAGGCTGGGGAGCCAGGCGTGGTGGTGCATGTCTTTAATCCCAGCACTCGGGAGGCTGAGGTAGGAGGAGTGTTGTGAGTTCAAGACTGTCTTGGGCTACAACGGGAGCACAAGGCCAACCTGAGCTACAAAGTGCAACCCTGCCTCAAAAAACTAGGGTTGGGAGTTTGGCTCAGTGGCTTAAGCGCCTGTCTGGCAGGCGTGAGGTTGTGAGCTCGATCTCCGGTGCCACAAAAAAAAAAAAAAAAAAAACTGGGGATTTAGCTCAGTGGCCTAAGTGCAAGGTCGAGTTCGATCCCTGGTACCAAATAATAATAATAATAATAATAATCTATATGGAAGGAGGGACAAGTACTGATGGTCCTTGACAGTATTTAAAAAAAAAATTGGGCTGAGGATATAGCTCAGTGGCATAAGCACCTGCCTGGCGTGTGCAAAGTAGTGAGTTCAATTCCTGGTACTAAAATTAAAAAGAAAAAAATTATTTTTAGAGACAGGGATTTCCTTGTTGCCTAGGTTGCCTCCAAACTTCTGGGCTGAAATGATCCTCCTACCTCAGCCCCCCAAGTAACGGACTACAAGCATGTCCCACAGGGGCTGGCTCTTGACAGGCATTTCTAATTTAGCTAAACCCCATTAGCTCCAGCCCCATAAGTGCCTTGCTGACCCATAGCTGCTTCTGGCCTACCAAGAAGGGGGACTTCTGGTTAGTGCCAATTTCCTCGGAACATTCCTGTTTCTGAGGGCTCGGCAAAAGGAGAACAGATTTAATTAACTCCCAGTGACTGGCAGCATCGTGTTTTATCTAGGCTGTGTCGCCATGGCAGCCTCATGGCGGGGTTGTTGAGGGGGTGGGCAGAACTATTGTTCCTGCCGGTGTCTGTTCTAGATCGCAGGCCGAGTGAAAGGGACTGGCACGGGCACCAAGTCACACATGGCTGAAGGCAGCCCCAGAGTCAGACAGCCATCTGGGGAGAAGGTGGGGTGGCCTGGCATCCACCCAGCTTGGGGCTCAGGCTGACTGGACCCCAAAACTGAGTAAGTGTATGTTCATCTTCAGCGTTCTAAGGGCAAGAAGGTCCCAGGGGTTCTAGATGAGGCCCACAAAGTAGCTCAACTTGCAGCATTCCCCCATCCCACTCAGGATAAGGTTTTGTGACCAAGTCTGAGTTCAAATTAGGTTCTGCTATCTACACAATCCCTTGCTCCTCCATTCCTGTCTGTATACCCCAAAGGGATGTACGTTAAAGCGCCTAGTATAAAGCACCCAAGAAGGTCCTCTGTCTGTTCCGTGGGGGTGGAATCACTAGCCGGCCATCCTTCACTACGGAGAGGCAGGGCTCCTTGCTACAAACCTCTCGGGATGCCAGGGTGCCCCTCCCAGCCTGGCTGTGGAGAGAGGTGGACCTACAGATGCCAGTCTCAAGGGAATGAGTGCAGGACCACGTAGGTCCGAGAAAGACGAGCTTCCGAATCTCATCTAGATTTCCTCTTCTTCGGAGAGGGAAAGGAACTGGGGGGAAGGGAGATAGCAGCCTGGAGATGAAGTGGAGGAGCCAAGCGGGGTTGCTTATGCGGAGGAGGTGGGGAGGCTGGAATTCTGCAGGCGGAGGCGATTGGGGAACGGAAGGGCCTGGCCCACGCCCTCGCAGCTGGTCAGGCGCAAACAAAGGCAGGGCCGAGGCATGCAGGGGCAGGGCAAGCACAGCGAAGACCAGGAGGCCCAGGGGCAGGGCTGGATGTCCTGAAGCTGGGTGCCAGGTGGGCTGCTTGTGGGGCGCGAGAATGCAGAACGCCCATACCCCGCTCCAAAGCAGCCGCTCCGAGACTCTTCAGCGCCTAGGTACCCATAAGGCCTCCGAAACCATTTCCCAGCTGGAGTGGCCTACACCCGGAGGTTGCGGGTGGCGAATCTTGCACAGGCTCAGCGGTCGAGCCTGGCCTTCGCGCGCCCCCTGCTGGCTTACTTTGGGCCCTGTCGGTACCTGGGCTCCGTGGCAATGGCAGTCGGGTCTAGAATCCGGGAAAACCCTACCAGGGAAACCTCGGAGCGTGACGTCATCCTCACCGGTGACGTCACCGGGCCCCTGGGGAGTGCGGGGGTTCCCACGGAGGCGGCTTCCCTGGAACTACCCGGGACGCCGGCGCAGGCCTGGAAACGTCAGGGGCAGCGGCGCGCCTTCACTGCGCCCTGTGTCTGCCCCGCAGGTCCCTCGCGGCCCTGGGTGAAGCACTTCCGCGCGCTGGCCGGCGCCATGGGAAGGAGCGAGTGCCGCAGCTGTCCCTCGCCGGCGCGCACACGACTTGAGCCACGCCGCAGGCAGCCCCCCGCCGCAGGTCCCCGAATGACGCTGGCGGCACCTGGGAGCGTGATGCGGGCTCGGGGCCACGCAGAGAAGCCCAGTGTCCAGTGAAGCTGCTGAGGACCTACCGCTCACGCCGCCGCCATGGTGATGTCCCAGGGCACCTACACGTTCCTCACGTGCTTCGCCGGCTTCTGGCTCATCTGGGGTCTCATTGTCCTGCTCTGCTGCTTCTGCAGCTTCCTGCGCCGCCGTCTCAAACGGCGCCAGGAGGAGCGACTGCGCGAGCAGAACCTGCGCGCCCTAGAGCTGGAGCCTCTGGAGCTCGAGGGCAGCATGGCCGGGAGTCCCCCGGGCCTGGCGCCGCCGCCACCACCGCACCGCGGCCGCCTGGAGGCGCCGGCGCACGCGCATCCACACGTGCATGTGCACCCCATGCTGCACCACGGGCCCGCGCAGCCGCACGCGCACCCACACCCGCATCCGCACCACCACGCGCTGCCGCACCCGCCGCCGCCGCACCTCTCGGTGCCGCCCCGGCCCTGGAGCTACCCGCGCCAAGGTAAGTGTTCGGCTCAGCTAGGTGGCCGAAGCCAGCAGGGGTGGGTGGGGCCACGTTGGAAGCGCGAGGCTTCTGCTCACAGCCTCTTGGAGAAAAAGGGAAGAGGGAGTGGGCTGAGGGCTGGCCCCTGGTCAAGACCTGTGCCAGTGGCTGGGGGTCGGTGGCCTCACCCCCTCGGACCGCTTCCCATTCTGCAGCGGAATCGGACATGTCCAAGCCACCATGTTATGAAGAGGCGGTGCTGATGGCAGAGCCGCCGCCGCCCTACAGCGAGGTGCTCACGGACACGCGCGGTCTCTACCGCAAGATCGTTACGCCCTTTCTGAGCCGCCGCGATAGCGCGGAGAAACAGGAACAGCCGCCGCCCAGCTACAAGCCGCTCTTCCTGGACCGGGGCTACACCTCGGCGCTGCATCTGCCCAGCGCCCCGCGGCCCGCCGCGCCTTGCCCCGCCCTCTGTCTGCAGGCCGACCGGAGCCGCCGGGTCTTCCCCAGCTGGACCGACTCAGAGCTCAGCAGCCGCGAGCCCCTGGAGCACGGAGCTTGGCGCCTGCCGGTCTCCATCCCCTTGTTCGGGAGGACTACAGCCGTATAGAGGGGCGCCGGGCATCCTGGGCCCCACCGGCGAACTCCAGGCCTGACTGCGGGGCTTTTTAAATGCTTCCCTTGAACTGTGGGGGAGGGAGGGAGGGAGGGATTTCTTACCCCGTTTGTTACATTTTGAGGATAATAAAGGTGTGTGATCTGCTTTGGTACAAGCGGAGGGGACACCCGCTGCTTGCGCTTAAGGTTCTGGTGACCAGGCATGCTTCGGTCTTAGCGGGAGGGACTCCTGATGCACGTCCCCACCACCAGCCACCCTGGGGGTATAGAACTGATCCTTAGGTCAGCGTTTGCAAACTAGAAGCTAGTTCCTCAGAGGGACTCTGCCCCCACCTAGCTTGCCTTGAAATCACGGTTAGGGCACCCTTTGGTAGCAAAGATGCTGCAGCCGTGGAGAGGGGGAGTTGGGAACGGGGTCAGGGCAGACAGGCAGCCCTCCAGATCAGCCCCTGGGGGCCCAGAGCAGTAGGCCCGAAGGGATCTGGATTTCTTTATTAACAGACATAAGCACGACCCGTTACAGAAGTTTGTGCTTTCCAAAAAAACAGTTACTGAATGTGAAAAAGGAACCCAAGCAAAGAAGAAGGAATTGGGAAGAGACCACCCAAGCCCCTGGGCTCCATCCATAGCCCTGATCTGAATCACGCCTAGGGCCTCCAGCCTGGGACCTGCCCGGCAGGAGAGGGCGGGAAGCCGAGGGGCCCCAGCTGGGCCTGCTGCTTCCTTCTGGCCAGGCAGGGAGGTGTCAAGAGAAGGGCGGGGAGGGGTCCCAGGGAACCAGAGCCCACGAGCCATTTATTGCCATGTTTTAAAATTCGTGCAAAATATCTGAAGCCCTGGACAGAGAATACAAAGTGATATTTTTCCAAGAAACATAAAACTAGGAAAAGAGGTGGGGGCACATTTTCCCACCAGAACTTCCCCCACTCCAGGCCCGAAGCAGGGTGAGGCCTCCACCCTGGCCAGCTCAGTGGGGAGGACTAAGCTACAATCTGGACCAGGTTGGGGGTGGGGTGGGATTTGCAACAGCGTCTCAACTACCAACGAGAGGAAAACCAGTCAACTGTACAAGTCTCCTATCAACTTTTAAAAAAAAAAAGAAAGAAAAGCTGTAAAAGTCAGGCCCCCGTGGGTAGGGAAGCGGAAAAGTCCCCAGCCAGAGCCGGAATCCAGAGTAGGTGCCAGGCGGAGCTGCTGCAAATGCAGGCGGCGCTGTGGGCCATCTGACCAGAGGCCGGCGCAGGTAGGCAGCCTTGGCGAGGGCAGCCAGAGGGCAGGAGCCACCACTAATCGCCACCCTCAAAGCCTTCCTCTTCTTCTGGTACTGGGTCTGCATCCCAGCAGGTGATATCAATTTCTATGGTGGTGAGAGTGAAGAGAAGTTAAAGAGATGGCCCAGCTTCTGGGAACTGCATCAGCTGTGTGTTGGGGATGCTGCTGACCCTGCACCCTCACCCCAATTCCTTCCCATCCTCCATCCCAGTACTACCTGGAGGCTTGTTGTAGAACACAGGAGGTGGTGCTTTTGCACACAGCTCTTCCGATTGGGCAAATTCCTCCTCCTGTGATTGACTGAAGTACCCTTCGCTGGCCTGCAGGGGAAAGCCACGGGTCACTAGGCCCCACCTACCAAGGCTGGGGCTGACCTATCAGGTTGGAGCCCATTTCCCCAGCAACCAGTGATTCTACTAGTGGTTGCCAAGGAAACAAAGAAGCCTACCTTGGGAACAAAAGCAGAGCTATACTGGAGAGGGAGAGTGGAATGGAGCTTCCCCCCAATAAGGTCACAGTAAAAAGGGGTTGCTACTGCAAGCACAGTCTGCCCCCTGCTGGAGCCCAAACTGCGACCCCTCACATCAACCTGCCCTTGCCCCACCTGGGTCCCCTCCTTCTGGGTGGTCTCGCCATTGGTCAGTAGGTGGGGTTCCTGCTCCAGCTCCTGCTCTGGCTCCTGATCCACCTCCTCTAGAGCAGAGGGCAGAGTTGGAGCCTGGGGGGCAACCAAGGGCTCTCCTACTTCCTCCTCAGGGTCACAAAAGGTGGCTGGGGGCTCAGGCAGCTCATCAAAATTGAGCAGGTTGGCACAGCCTTCACCCACTGGCAACAGTGGCTCTTGAACCACCTCCTCAAGCAAGGGCACCTCTGCCAGGGTGGCCTCAGCACCCAAGGGTGGTGTGGGGGCCCTGGGTTCTGCCTGAGGTGCTGAGACCCCCTCCCCATTGCCAGGCCATAGGTCAACGAGGCTGGCAGTGGCAGGGGTGATATTGTTGGCAACAGTGGTGTCAGTGGCGGTTTCAATGGTGTCAGCTGTATGGGCATTGACTTCTGAGAGGTTGGCTGCAGTGTTATCTGCTGTGGCAGGCTCTACGGGGGCAGCCAGGACAGCTTTCGCTGGAGACTCCATGAACATCAAGTCCTCCACTGCGCTGCCCTGCCCCTGGGGAAGCTGCTCCTGTGCCTGAGGAGCCTCCACCGTAGGGCCAGCCCAGGCTTGAAGGTCTCCTGCTCTGGCTTCCTTGCAGGTTTCTTCAGTGTCCAGGCTGGGACTGGCCTCCTTGGTTTCTGTCACAGCACAGGTGGAAGAGACAGAAGCGATCAACCCCCTTGAAGAAGGAAGGAGACCCACTCTACAATACCCTGCTCATCCCCTAAGGAGTAAGGGAGTCAGAGACAGCTGGGAAACCACACCTCCACTAAGACTTCTACATGGGCCACCATTCAGCGCCAACTACGCCTCAAAATCCCTCTACCTTGTATCTTTAAACCATTCAGCAGACCCAGGAGGAGGTCCTGACCTCCACTTTAAACATGAGATTCTGCAGTTTATAGAGGGCAGGTCTGACTGCAATGCCAGGGCTCCTCCCTTCCACAGTCACTTTCAAGACACTGCCACCTTCCTGACAGGTGATCTAGATCCCTGGGGAGTTGTTACGGCAAGCTGGGGTTCCTGATGTGAGCCCAGTGCATGTGGGGCTCCTCTCTCACCTGGGGCTGGTGGGGGTGGTGGTGGCAGTGGTGGAGGCTGAGAGGATGTGACCTCATCTGGGGCCCGCTCAATCTGCTCAGTGATAGGGGTGGAGGCTGTGCTGGAGTCAGATGGGCTCCGGGCAGGAATGGGAGTAGGTGCCATCCTCCGGTGGCTGTCCAGGTGGCTGCCTGTGGAATAAACCCCCAGGTTGGTCAGTGAGGGTGGGGGAGCCAGGAGGGACTAGGATTGTCCACCTTGGGGCCTGGCACGCATCTTGTCTCTGGAGTCTGGGTGGGGGCTGTGAGCTCCCCAAGCCCCACAGGGGCCAGACCACAGCTCCAGACCCTGTAAACCAGGCCCCTGGGGGCCAGCGCCCTGCAGGGCCAGGGGCAAGAGGCAGGCAGTACCTGCTCTGGGGACAAACACCAGAGATCAGCAGTCAGGCTGGGGAGTGAGGGCGAGGGGGCTGCTGGGAAGCGGGACCCTCCTTACCCCCCCACAGAGGCCTGGGGCTGCTACCTACATGGGAGGGAGGAAGAGAGGTTTGGGGTGCGGTGACAGGTGATATAGGGAAAGGGAGTCCGTGGAGGGGAAGAGGAGGAGGAGGAGGAGGAGGAAGGCCCACTGTCCGATGCCTTTATGAAAGGGCAGTACGGACGACCTGCCAAGAGAGACAGACAGAGAAAGAGACAGAGGACAAGAGAGGGTCAGTCTCCCCCACGCCCCACCCTGAGGCCTCACCCACCCCCAGGGCCAGCCCTGGACGTCCAAGCTGCTTTCAGCCAGGGTGCAAATTCAGGCAAGCTGGGCCACAGCCTCAAGCCATCAGATGCCTCCCACCAGCGCCAGACACAATACACAGCCATGAGCCTGCCACACACAGCTAGCCTCTCTGAGCAGCAGCACGACTGAGGACAACCTGCTGTGCCCCTAGAGCCCCAATCAGGGCCAAGCACACAGCAGGTGCAAACACTCAGACCAGCAGACAAGGATGGGAGGGAGCTTTGGGAGAGGTAAAAGCTGCACGAGAAGCCAAACAGAGAAACCTGGGATCAGGGTCCAGGATGCTCAAACTCAGGGCCACGGCAAGAGCCTACCCAACATGCACCATGGCACTGGAGAGCAGGCCTAATCCAGCCAGCAGGCTGCTGGTGGCAGCCAGGGTATGCCTGCGCCCATGCCAGAGCTGCCCAACTGGCCTTCAGCACTACCCGATCCTCAGCCAAGGCCCAATATCCACACCACCACCCAGCCCTTCTGGGGTCCTGCCACGTAGAAGCCAAAGGTAGAAGCATGCTGGGTAAGGAGTCTTGCCTTCTCCAAGGAGTCCTTGGGCAAGGCTTCTCTTCCAAGAAAAGAGTCCCAAAGGGGCTCAGGGCCATAACCTGAGGAGGGGGGCGTTGGATAGGGATGGAGCTGAGGACTACCTGATCGGTGGTTGAAGGGTGAGGGCACGTCACAGCTGCCCGCAGAGGCCGATGCGACTCGCTCCTGTTGTTTAAAGAATTCTCGTGGGTTGTCAGGTCGCTGGGCAATAATGGCAGCCGCCTCCTGAGAGCACAAAGCCAGCATTAGGACTGGGCTGGGCAGGTGAGACAGCCCTTATAGGTCTCACCTCCATGTACCCCAGCTCTCACCTCTACCTCTGATTCTGACTTCTTCATCTGGGTCTCTTCCTCTTCATCCTGTTGATCACCCTGGAAACCAAAAGGGACAGTGTCCTAGGCACCTGCCCTTCTTATAACTTCATTATCTCTTCCACAATCCAGCAAAAAGGGTCTCAGAGGTGACACCTCTGCTCCTTTCACCCTCCAGCCACACAACTTCCTCCACCCTCAGTCTTTGCCCACCTCACAGCAGCCTGGTCAGGCCTGGGCACCTGGGTCACTCACTCATCAAACCAGGCACCCAGGGCCATCTAGAGCACCCAGTTTTGTAGCTGATTTTTCCCAGCCTTCCTATCCCAATCCATGCCCCCATTATTGCCATCTGGACCTTGGCATCACAGCCAAGCTCTCATTAGTTCCCTGCCTCCCTGACCAACTTCCTCTCATTTGTTTTCTAAGAACCCTGAAAGGACTTTTCCAAAAATCCAGACCAAATCATAATGTTCCCTAGTTAAAAATCCCCCAGGGGCTTCCATAAGCTTTAGCAAGCACTGGCTGAATATGGCCCACAGCTGGCTTTTGTATTGATGGTACAGTTTTAAAATACCTTAATTAGTTGCCATTACTTAAAAAGCAGGAATTTTTTTGTACTGAACTAAAATCAGGATCCTAATTTCTCTTAAAAAAAAACCATAACCCTGGCAATAATAACATGCATGTCCCCTAAAGCTGGCACTGACCACAGCTACACTGCAGCTGCCCTTACAACAGAGCTGTGCTGCCCAGTTCACCAGTCCCCACCCCCACCCCCGCCGCCCCCCTCACCTACCCACTTCCCTCATTACCCTTTGAGATCAAAAGTCAGGAGTACGGGTAAGTGGGGGCCCTTGCTCAGCTCATTCTCCCCTCCCCATCCTGATAATAGCCCTCATCAACTCTCCTACGCTACCCCCGACCCTCACCCTAACTCACACACATGCTCTTAAGACGCTGACAAAGTCCTCAACACAACAGTCATTGTGCCTAGAACATGTTTACCACGTCCTAGCTCCAAGACTTGGCACAGAAAATCAGCCATCTCTCCCAAATGCCTGATCCCCAGCCTCAGCATGGGCACTGCTTTCTGGGGAAGAGGTCCTCGGGCCATTTGGGTCATTTCCTTCTCTAGGTTCCCACCAGGTGTTGCCAGCATCTACCACAGATTACAATGTAATCACAGTTTCTGTTCCTGGGACTGCCTGCGCCATCCCGTGAGCTACCCAGGAGGAAGGACCCAGGTCTGCGTGTAAGTGAGCAGCACGTGTGCCCAGCTGAACTTACTACACCACAACCTTCTCAGTGTCCCTGTCATTCACGGGGCGAGTCAGGCTGGAAGGTTTAGGGGGAGGGCTACAGGTAAGGTGGTGAAGAAACAGGGCTTCTTTGTCTTTGAGCATGTACCCTAAGATTTGAACACACCTAGTGAAATCTCACAAGTTCCTCTGTCTTATACAAAAAAGGATCAAAGGCAGTTTTACCACAAAGACTTTACAAATACACTGAAAGAAGTTAGAGCTGTGGGTGGGAGAGAAATCAATACACTAACCCTAGGAGTTAAGAGCGCTGCTGATCACTGAGGCAAAAGCTTTGTGCTAATAATTTGTTGGATAATGTTTCATGTCTATATTTTTTATCCTAAATAATTTCTGGGAATATAATAATATGCAATGTGCTGATGATTGTTACTCTCTTATTGGCTGGTTGTGAAATTGTTTTGTTTTGGTTTCTTACTTTCCTTTTGTTAAACAAAAACAACGACCAAAAAAAAAAAGCCTTGCTGAACTAAGCCTAACATTTTGAGATACATGGGAACTCCCTAGCAGCCCAGTTAAAAACGAAAACTCAGAAGAGGAACATGATTCTTACTAAAGGGAATAAAAAGTACAACAGCTCCTACACCAAGAGAAAACATTTTGCGGTGCTAAATTTCAGTTTCTCATGTAGAACCTTCCTTAGAGGACTTGAAGTCAAAAGGCTAGAATGTCCACTGTCACTGTCACGAGTTAACTTAAAGGGTGGGATGGACCACTGAATACCTTTATGTCATTGGGCACCATGGCACCTGTAATCTCAGGTGTAATCCCAGCTACTCAGTAAGATAAGACAAAAAGATTGCAAATTCGAGACCAGTCTGGGCAAGTTCTTTTGCCTTGAAATAAACTGAAAGGACTGGGGATGTAGCTCAGTGGTAGAGTACTTGCCTAGCATGCGTGAGGTCCTGGATGCAAGCCCCAGTATTGCAAAATAAATAAATACAACGAAGGCAAGTGATCCTTCAGATTTTCCCCAAAATGTTAATAACTGACAAAGATGAGTAATCAGCTCAGGGGAATCCCTATACTAATGATAGCGAATCTTTTAGAGCTTTCTGTGATCTGATCTGAACAGCCTGCGGCAGAATGAGTCCCCTAGGTTCGCCACCACCACCAGCGTATACGATTGTTTATTTTTTGCTTTCTGAGACAGGGTTTCACTATGTAGTTCAGGCTGGTCTTGAACTCACAACAACCCTCCTGCCTCAGCCTCCCAAGTGTTAGGATTACTGGTGTAATGCCACCACACCCAGCTGTATTGTTTACTTTTGTATGTGCCTACATGCACATGTGTTTGAAATTTTATGTAAAAATAAGCTTTTTCAAAAAGAATTTGCTATGAATAGATAAAGAAAATGTAGTACAATTCACCTTAAAAAGGAAATTCTGACACGCTACAACATGAGTGAACCTTGAAGATGTTACAAGGAGTGAAATAAGCCAGTCACAAAAGGACAGATACTACATGATTCTACTTGTATGAGGTAAAGCAGTCAATTTCAGGGACAGAAAGTAAAATGATACTTGCTAGGAGGTCTGGGAGTAGTGAGAAAGGGGAGATGGGGAGCTAGTGTTTAAAGGGTACAGATCATGGAGATGGATGCTGCTGCTATTTGTACAACAATGTGAATGTGAATGTACAACAATGTGAATGTACACTTAAAAATAACTGAAATGGTATATTTTGCATCTATTTACCCAGAATTAAAAACAAATTCATTTATTAAAACAAAAGTCCTAGCTGGGCGTGGTGGCGCACACTGTTAATCCCAGCACTCAGGAGACTGAGGTAGGAGGAGCGTTGTGAGTTTGAGACCTGCTTGGGCTACAATGTGAGCGCAAGGCCGGCCTGAGCTACATAGTGTGACCCTGTCTCAAAACACTAGGGCTGGGAGTTCGGCTCAGTGGCTTAAGTGCCTGCCTGGCAGGCACAAGGTTGTGAGTTCAATTCCTGGTGCCACAAAAAAAAAAAAAAAAAGAAGTCCTCATCCATCTTGTTCTCCATGTTTCCAACACCTGACACACAGCAGACGGCAACAGTCTGTTGAAGAAATGAGGTTGGAGTCCACCAGCCACACACCGACTTCACCTACCCAGGGCGGGTAAGACTCAAGTGATCTGCAACAGCCACTTATTGCTGGTACCTGCAGAACCGCAATGACCTCTCCCTCCAGCCTGCTGAGGGTGAAATCTGAAGCTCAATTAAGTTGCCACAGCCCAACACTGCCCATTAGAGTCCCAATCTGATGATTATCACCCCACAGCCCTTGCTAAACTTCTGAATGGTATTAGCTATTTTCAAAATATTAAATTTAATTCAGGGGATAGGGCCAGGTGTGGTGACGCATGCCTGTAATCCCAACACTTAGGAGGCTGAGGCAAGAGGATTCCTCTGAATTTAAGGCCAGCCTGAGGTATACATCAAGACTCTGTCTCAATAAATAAATAACCAATCAGCGGATAGGAGTGTAGTTCAGTGGTAGGGTGTGTGCAAGAGATAGGGTTCAAATTGTAGCCCCACTCCCCAAGAAAAAAATCAATTCAAAGCATGAAGATGTGACTCCACTGTGATTTGCAGGGACCAATCTACAGACCCACAGAAGACTTCCAATGTTGAGAGGTTTGGAGAGAATCTGTGGCCTGGCACAAAGGGATAACTACAAAGGAGACACTGCACAGTTGGGTCCAGGTACCCAAAGCACTGGCCCGGATTCAGTCAGGTGCCTGTGTAGCACTCTACTGAGGCCCAGGCCTTGGGCTTCCTGAGTGCAGTAACTGTGTCTAATCCACCTCAACCTCCAGCCTTACTGGGGAAGAGGCAGGCTGAGCCAGGTCAACAAGGGTGCAGGTCCAGGGGCACTTTCTCTTCTAATCTAAAAAACAAGCTTCACCAAGGAAGTCTTTTTTCACAGCCAGGGCCCAGGGCTCCATTTGACGAGGGTTCCGGGCCTAACACTCTGTAACACTCACGCTTATTCTCAGAATACCCAGCACTGTCTTAGACCCACAAAGAACTTACAAAGATAGACTGTTCCTTCAACCGTCTCTTGGCCTCTTCAGCCTCTAGAGTCTGCTGTTTCCTCCTGGAAAAACAAGCAAGCACCCCATTCAGAACATGGGTAGGAGGGAGGAGGTGGTGGGAGCAATCTGCCTGCTGGGCCAGGTGAGCTCACCTGTGCTCCTCGATCTGTTGTTCCCGCTCTCGATAGCGTCGCTCACGTTCCTCTTGCTCCTGCCGTTCCTGCTCCATTCGCTCTTGCTCAAATCTGAGCCTGGCATCCAGGGCTTTCTTCCGCTCTTCCTCCTTCCGAAGCTCTTCCTCTTTCTGCAACCCCAAGTGGAGAAAGTGTAGGCTCCCTGCGCCTGAGAGATGACCCCTGCCCCCCCATCCCATCCCTTACCCAGGGCTGGGGAGGTGGCCACTCTAGAAATTTAGGGAATGAATTCTGTGCACAGAAGGCTAAAAGGGCTCCATCTTTCAGCTAGGGGAGCATGTGGATGGGACACATCACTGAAGCAAGGGATTCAGAGCTATCCTGCTGGGTCAGGAAGGGGGAGCTTAGCCTGAAGTCCAGGGCCAGGGTCCCACACCTTAGCCTGTTCCCAGAACTGCTCACGGTTAATTCGTTTCATTTCCACAGCTGCATCAGTCTTCTGATAGGTGGTGCCCTGCAGGGTCAAACAGCCTAGCATGAACATAGAGAGCAGGTTGAATGTCCTAGGATGCCCCAGGCACAAAGAGCAAGCACTTAAGGGGATTGGAGAGATCAGACTCCAGGGCTGGACCATGCAGGCAGAGCCCTGGAAGGGCCAGCCTGCCCCAGGCACACACTGACCACAGGTTCAGCATTCTCATCCTCCCGCAGCCGCAGCCGGTGCAGCACGGGGCTGGAGAGGCGCGCCAGCCCATTGGAGAGCCTCTGACCAATGGCACCCGCATCAATGTCCTCCACGCTGCTGGCGTTCACAATCACATCGACGCCCTTCCACAAGAAGTCAGGGTTTAGGTGACATCCAGATTCCCTCCCATCACCATCCCCACACACAGTCCCTCCCCTGGGTGGTTGTCCCTGCCCTCAGGAGCCCAGGCCCTGCACACACCTGAAAGAACTCAGCCACCTTAGCCACATGGCTGGCACAAGCGCACTTTCGGGCATCAGGGACATCTTCGCCCACCTACAAAGTACCCAGTGAACCAGGGTCAGGAAAGGACCAGAGTGGGGCAACAGCCTAAGGGCCCAGGCGATCTTCCCAAAGGCCAGTAAAATTCCCCAGCACTACCAGTGGCTGGAGAGACTGCCCTACCAAGGGCCATCAGCTCCCCGTCCCAGAACACAACCGCATACCCAGTTGATGAGCACGTATTTTGGCAGAGCAGCCTGGGAGTCCTTGACACTGCAGAAGCCGTACATCACCTTCTGATTCTCGAAGTGGCCTGAGAGCTCCTGCAAACCCCCTTCTGGGGGAATCAGGAGGGTGTCAGGGCGCTCTGTCTCTTAAACCCTCACCCCACAAAGGCCTGAAACCCTAAGGAAAGACACTCTGTGGGTTCTGTAGGTATTCCCAGGGAACTTCCAGTCTCTGAGAGCTGGAGGTCCCAGAGCTTTGTGCTGATGCAGTGGGAAGGGGACAGACCAGATCTAGTTTTGCATGTGAATTCTCCAAGGTCTGATTCAGGATAGGACTGAAGAGGTGTTTGTTCTTCACACATTTTCATTTCTCATTCTTCACACATCTCATGTCTTACCAGGTGCTAGTGCCCGGTGAGGTAAAATAAAGCTTTCCTTAATAAAGTCTTCCAGCACTAGAGAAAGTAGGACTAATCTGAAGCACAGCTGTGAGGCCCCTTCCTCCCTGGCTGTGTGACTCTGGGAAAGATACCTTCCCTCTCTGAGCCTTCTCAGAAGTCAAACAGGAAACAAGGCTCCCTCCCTTCCCACTCTTGAGGATTGCAGGGATGACAAGAGGGACAACCGCCAGACAAGTGTGGGTCTGCTAGATGCAGGCGGGAAGGTGGCTGGGAGCCAGACGGGTGGGGAAGAAAACAACCAACTGGGAGGAGGGGGCGGAAAGGAAGACAAAGAATGGCTGGAATTCTTACCTCCTGACGCTGCAAGCTTGAGGTCATCTGAGCCATCCTCGTATGTGTATAGAGCCCTGGGGAGAGGGAGGGGTGGCTCACAGAACCGGCAGGGCGCAGGCTGCCTGTTGTGAGTGGGGATAGCACTGGGGAGAGGGCCACCAAGAGGCAGGGCAGGAGACAGGGCAGGGGACAGCTTCTGTTGCTGTCCATGACAACAGGATCATACACATTTTTAGCTGGAGCCCAGCAGGGTGCATTCTGGGAGCTCCTGAGGCTTGGGTCAGATGGAAAGCAGGAAACAAGGGGCAGAAATTGCTGCCTAGTGGAGCTCTCCGCTCGTCCAGCCCTGGCCTGGCAGCCCACAACCCAGTGGTGCAGCGCGCTGTGAGATGGAGATTCCAAGGCAACGGTTCCTTGGTTACCGTTCCCTGGCTACCACGATACTCATCCCCTATTGGCCAGCACCAGGAATCTACCTGGCGCGTGCCTTGGTACCCGCTGTCCCTCCCCCTATGAGGGAGGAGGAGAGAACCTGGGGTGCTCACACAGCGTTGGGCATCCCCCTAGTAACCATGGCAACCCAGCAATTGGCACAGGAACCAGCCCACCAGAGCTGCATTCTCCTGGAACACAAAGGACCCTGGGGACCCGCCCTCAGACTCAATCTCAGCCTCTCAGAAATGGGGATGAGGTCACTGTGGTCACTCCCTCCCAGACTCTAGCCTCCAGTGGCTGTGCTCTCCTGGCCTTCCAGCCCCTATATGCCTCAGCCCTAGCTCAAGCCTCAGGGAACTGCTGGCCTTTCCTGCGGCCAGAAAGCAGAGCCAGCAGCCTTCCTCCTTCCTCTTCCTCCTTCTAGCTTTATTCTGCCCTGATTCCTTCTCTCTAGGCAGCAGCGGCATAGCATCCATTTCACAGAAGGGAATGCAGAGATGCCTCTCATCTGATGCAGGCACAGGTTGAGGACCCAATGGGAGAAGAAGCCTGAGCCAAGGAAGATAGGCCTTGTTACAAGGTTCAGAGGGGCTCAGACCCTTCCCTAATTCCCATTTCCCTACTCCCAAGGCAGGATGCTAGCGACTGTGACAGGAGCACAAAGGTGAGGGAAATGAGAAAGAGCAGGGAAGAGGCAAAATGAGACACACAGTGAGAGGAGGAAGAGCAAGACATAAAGGGGTGAGCAGAAAATGAAGGAGGGGGAGGGGAAGGAAGGAGTGGGGAGGGGAAAGTAAAGGGGAAGGGAGGGGGAGTGGAGGAGGGAAGAGGTGAGGAAAAGGGACTGGCCTAACCCCAGGTGGTTGGCACAAGTTGTTGAGGGATGGTGTAGGGGGGTGGCCCCCAGCCCCTCCCTGTCTCCCTTCAGAAAGGGACACAGGTGGGCTATGGAGCTGGAGCCCCTAGTCCAACTGTTACCCCAGCTGCTACCGACAGCTGCTTCCCAGCACAGCTGTCCCACCACCTGTCCCACCACCCTAGCCCACTGCTGGGAACAAAGGGCCTCAGAGAAGTAGAGTGTACTCCTCTCCACTCACAGATGAGAAACTGAGGCAAAGTCCAGGTTTCCTGGTTTCCAGATACCGCCCTAGGTACCATGCTTCCCTGGGACAGCCTATTCGTCTCAGCCTCCTCCAGGCTCCCTGAAGTCCCTTCCATTCTGCCCACCCACCTTCCACCAGCCACCTTTTCCTCCTATGACCACAGCCCTTTCCCAACAGAAACCATCCCTAAACTCAAACATTTCTGCCAGTCTTCATCTCTCAGCTCCACCCAGCCTGCCTTTCCATGCTGGCCTCCCTGTCCTCATACCATGTACCAGGGCCACAGTGCAGGGTTCCCTGATCCCAAACAGGCTTTTGCAAATGTGGTTCTCTACAGAAGAAAGGCCAGACCTGCAGGATATCAGTGCTGGTTCCCCAGGCAGACTTGCCCTGAGTTGCTTGTCCCCAGAGCACCTGCCACACCCCACCAGGAATGAGAAGAGGCATTTGGACCTCCTCTGGCCTCTGCTTCTCTAACACATTAGAAGTTCCCTGGACCTGGGCAGGTGAGAACTGAGGAATCCATCCACAGGGAACCAGGATGGGAAGATGGAGACCTTGAATCTACACATCTCACCAGCTTCAATCCCTGGAGACAAGACACTGCCCTGAATGGTAAGTTTCATGAAGGTGGAAAGTCTAACTCAGCTAACACACTGTGCTCTCTGGATCCTGGGTCTAGCACAGAGCAGCACCACAGGTGTTCGAGATGTTGACACAAACTGTTAAAAATCATCTAAGTCCAGAGAAACTGGAGTAGGGTGAAGTGGTAACTGGACTGTAGCAGCTCCAGGGAGACCCTTGGGTCAGTACCGGGTGGAAGGCTGAGGGTTCCTCAGGACCATCACACAAGACAGACTCTGGGGATCCTACATACGACTGTACCAAATCCTCCTATTCTCAAGAGCACCAGAGAGGAGCAGGAAGTTGCATGTGTGGTCACACAGTTGAGTCATATCACAACCAGAAAAATGCTGGCCTTTCTCACTATACAACCTGACTTCCTGCATGGTCTATTTCAGAGACCCTGCTACCTGGGGATGAGCTATCCCCAGTTGCATCCCACCCCCACTGAAAGACAAGGTAAAGGGAGCACAGCATCAAAACTCCTTAACCCCAGTCTGCAATTCTACCCAAGACACCCCTCCTTCTGCCTCTAAGTGCAGAATCTGCCCAAGTCGTGTGATCACCCAGGAACTCTGGCTCTGTGCTGGGTCCTGAGGAGACTCATGTCCCCTTTCTGCAGGAGGTAATCCTTGCGCCCTTTTTACAAAATGCTGTCTGAGCCCTTGGGAATGAAAAAATGTGTAAGGGTGCATGTATGCATCTGTCTGTGTGTCCCACACACAACCCAGATGGTCACACACAACCCAGATGGGTACTGACGCATGCCTGAGATGAATAACTCCCCTTGGCCACATAGATACTACTGGGCGATGGGAGCCCAGGCCTCTGCTAAACAGAATGTGGGGCAGCAGGGACTGGATGGCCACGGCTTTGGGCTGCCAGAGCTCTGCTCTTGCAGGTTTAGGGGGAAAAGGGCAGATCCCCCACCCCAAAGGCTGGAGGACAAGAGAAGTTCTTGGGTGGGTTATGCCTCTCCCCAAGACAGGGCCATATCCCAAGGCCAGCTCCTCCACTGGGCCAAACCGGCCACATGCCCAGAACTCTTTGTATGATCTCAACCCCCCAGGGGCAGGGTTGGGACAATGGGTGGGCCGCCTGCCTGCTTGTGCTGGGCCTGTGTTGGCCTGTGCTGGCCTCTCCTGTGACTGACCTGCAGGACATGAGAGCTTGTCTCCTGAGTCCATCCCTCCAGGCCTGGCTGCCTGCCAGTGCTGCAGTACCATGGCATGGACGCCTGGCTATCTTGTCCCCTCCTCCAGCCCCCAGGTCAGTATTCCTCACTGACTACACAACCAAGTTGAGGGAGAAGCCAGCTCAACTGGGGTCCTTCAGACCTACCCTTACTCTTCCTTCAGTTGCCTCCCAAACAGCCTGCTTCCTGCCTGCAGCGTGGGGTAAGAGGCCTAGGAACAGAATGGGCACTTGCCCCGGAGAATACTGGGAGGAATGATGAGTCCAGAATGGAGCAGTAAAGGCTACCTTGGTTTCCAGGCCACCATGGGGGCTACAGCCCCAGAGCCCTGGTCCACCCCCTACCCCCAGCTCAGGGGGCTACAACAGCTGGGAGTGCAGCCCGGCTCCTCTGCCATCAGGAGCTGAGTGCCTCTTGCTGCTGAGTGAAGCGTTCAGGGACCCAGTGGATCTACTCATCTCTTCGTCCCTCTTTGGGGGTTCCTTCCATAAGGGTCCCTGGACAAGCAACTGGGTCCACCCGCCCCCCACCCGCCCCCCTCCCGCCCTCAATCCCAGTTGACTGGTCCTTGCAATCCCTTTCACGTACGGGAGAGAAGGGCTCCTCCTTGTCTCCTACTCTTCCGAGACCCGTGAGGGTAAAGGAGTCACTTCTCGGTTCCCGTGTGGCAGTGAACCTCCTTCCATCATACCCCAAGCCAGCGTGGTGGGGGGCAGCTAAATCCAAGAAGCCCCCGGTGGGCGGGGCGCCGTGGCCCCAGCCTGCTCCGCTCCTCCCCCGCCCTAGCTTTCCTTTGTGTTTTGGCCGGGCCGGGCTGGGCAAGGCAGGCTGCGCTGGCTCCGCTACCTCGGTCCCCGCCCCGTCTCCGCCCGGTCCTCCACCGCTGGAAGGTGGCGAAGGTGCCCTTGGCCGGCCCGTGTACACCTGTCCCTCGGGCCCGTGGAGGGGGGTAGGAAGATGAGGGGGATGGGCTCCAGCAGGGCCACGCGGCCCGAGGTCACCCATCTGGATCCCGCTTCGGACCGGCCTGCATCCGGCCACCGCTCCCGCCGCGCGCTGGGGCCGCCTCGGGGCGCTCGGGCCGGCAGCGCCCCGCCTGGCCCAGGGCGGCCCCTCCCCCGGCGCGCACAAAGGCAGCCCCTCCCCGGCCCTCCCGGCCCCGATGCACCATTTCGGGGTCCCTCCTCCCTTCCCAGCTGCTTCAGGGTGGCGGGGCCAGACGGAAACAAAGGCACGGCGGCGGCGGCGCGGGGACAAAGGGGCCGGGGCGGGGGCGGGGGGCTCACCAGTCGGCCGAGCTCTCCTCCCGGATCACCTCCTCGTACGCCGCCAGCAGCTCCAGGCGGTGGCCGCTGAAGCTGACGCCGGCCATGCTTCGGGCCGGACCGAAGCCGAACGGACAGACACACGGACGGACGGACTGACGGACGCAGACGGAGGGAAAGAAGGAGTCGCCGCCGCCGCCGCCTCCTCAGAGCCTCTGCAGCGCCGCGAGCCGAGCGAGCCAGCGGCCGGGGGAGGGGAGCCGGCCGGCGGGGGGCGGGGGGCGCTGGCTCCGCCCGGCTCGCTCGCCGGGCTCGCTCCCTCCGCTCGCTCGGTCCTAGCGCCGCCCCTGCCCGGCCCAGGGGGAGGTCCGCCCCCCTCCCGGCCCGCCCTGCCTCCCGGCCTGCCCCGGGGCGCCCCAACGCCCCCCGCAGCCGCCGGGTGAGGGCGGCACCCGAAATCCAGATTGCCCTTGTGCTGTGCGTACTGCCCCGCGCCCGTCCCAAACCCTCACCTACCTCGTCCCCATCCCCAACCTAGGCATCTACCCTCGAGCCCAGCTCCAGCCCCAGCCCGGTCCCCACCTCACCAAGATTCCAGATCCTACCTAGCTCCAGTGACATCATCACCCCGTGCTCCCCTCTTGCTTAATTTATCTATATCGCAGCCTCATCCCACTCTCAGGCCCGCCCCACCCCATATTAAACCCATTTCTATTCCAGTCTTTATGCCCATGCCTGGCCGCGTCCTTTCTGAAGGACCCATTCCTAGTTCATCCCCGTCACTGTCTATTGCCATGTGCAGCCCAACCTCATATCTAACCCAATTCCTTTCCCACCTCAGCTCCAGCCTGTCCTCAGCTCTGTGTTTAGCATAGCAAGCCTCTACCTCTCCTCCACACCCACCCCCAGTTACACCCTCCTCGGTCCAACCCAATTTAGTCTCATCCTAATCCCAGTTCCCACCCACACCCCACCACCCCTGCTCCGTGGCCAGCTCAGCCCCACTCCAGCTCTCTAGCTCTTCCTTCCCCGGTTCTTTCCTCCTGCTCACCTGTGTCCTCCCAGAGGAGGCCAGCCTAGGAAGTCTTTTGTCATGTCTCCCAACCCTCACATCTCCCAGAGGATCCCAAGCACAGTCCTGGAAGCAGCATCTAACCCCAGACTCCCAGGGTGCAGCTCCTCCAAGGACACCGCAGGGCCAGCCTCCTGACACCTTTATTTCCCAAAGCTGAGCACAGAAAAGGAAGTGGCCACCACTGCCAGGGCCTCCTGGAACTCTCTGTTCCTTTTGGGGCTGGAACCCTGAAGCCCTCCACAGTTCACTACTGCAGTGCCTCCCAACCCACCTTCCATCTTCCAGGGGGTGGGTGACAGAACCTGAGCAAACCTCAGCTGGCTCAGTCTAGGAGGTGGAGGTGATGATTCTAGCTGGGCCTCTGAGTTCTGAGTTGGTAACTGAGTCAGGTAATCAGCTATGCCAAGGGAAGAGCAGTGCATGCATTTATTTACTCCAGGACTTGGAGTAGGGGGAGCCCTTTCAAACTCAAAACATTTCACATGGCCCTACTTCAGGAACTCATCATGCTCTCCATGTCTGTGGAACCCTAATCCTGGCAGTGTCTCCACCACTCCCACTTAAAATGAGCCACAGGCAGGGTCAGACCCAGTGGCTAGGTGCTAGACCCAGTTCTTGTGCCCTAGACGCAGTGGCCAGTAGGTACAGCTGAAATATAATGGAGATGGACAAGGAAATGGGTGACCCAGGGTGGGATGAGGAGCCAAGGGGAGGACAGAGCTTCACCGCCATGTGGGAAGTTGGAGACCCTGTAGGGAGGGCTGAGGGGTGCCTGGGAGGGGGAGCCAGATGGCACCTCAGGCCTTGCTTCCTTTGACTTGTCCTAGCTCACAGCTCCTCCCACTCCCTCAACCCCCGCTCCCTCCCCAACCTCCTGCTCACTCAATTTCACATCCAAAAAAGCAGAAGCCCTGTGTGTGCATCATCATCAAAGCTCTCCCTTCCTCAAATTCCTGCTTTCCCACTAGCCGCCGACCAACTCACCCCATCCACACCCTCTTTCATCTCTTGTCATCTATGTTTTTAAGTAAAATTTCTATTTAAGAACAATTTTAGGGGACTGGGGATTTAGTTCAGTGGCATAAGTGCCTGCCTGGCAAGTGTGAGCGAGGTCATGAGTTCTATCCCCAGTACCAAAAAAAAGAACAGTTTTAGGGCTAGAATGTAGTTCAGTGGTAGAGCTCTTGCCTAGCACGTGTGAAGCCTGGAGTTAGATCCCTAGCACTGGGGGGTGGGGGAGTGGGGGGTAGTTTAAGATTTATAGAAAAATTGCCAAGAAAAGAGTTCCCATAAAGCCCACACTCAGTTTTCCCTGTTTTCAGAGAATCAAGGGGGTTCCCTGCTTGCACATCCTAGAGCCCACTCCTCACCCTTGGCCCTTCTACATCATCCCCGGCCCACAATTTGTACAGGATTTGTACAAACTTGTCTCATCTCTCATCTGTCTTCTTTCTTCCACCCCTCCCCCATGTTCTCTGGCACTGACAGCTCTGGCTAAGGTCATCCGGGACCCCTCGAAGACTAAATTCAGTAGACCCACCATAGTCCTGTGTCCCAGGCTAGCGGGGAGTGGATGGTCACTAGTCAGTCTGTCCTCTGAGAATCTACCTCTTTTCAGCCACCAGATGCCCCTGAAATTCATACACCTGTCTTGGTGGGTGGCTGGTTGGTGGAAGTCCTCCTACCAGGCCTTCATATCTGCCAGGTCCCCGGCATTGATCATCCTTCAAGTCACTGACATGTCATTCACTGCCACCCCCAGAGCTCCCCACACACACTGAGAGGCTGGTCCAATGGCTTCGGGGTGCCAGTGTGGAAAAGTTAAAAACAAGGGAGGATGTGGATCTGGAAATGGGTTCCTGCTGTGTGACTTTGGCTAAAACATCTCCCCTCTCTGAGTTTCCTCTTGAGGACCTGTTGTGAGGATAAATTGGACTGTATGGAGGCTTAGAAAATGGAAAACCTCCTGTTCTCCTGGCAACCTTGCCCTCCACCCCCACCTTCAAATTCTGCATTCTCCCATTCCTCTCAGAGAAGCTTTCTGGTGAGGCAGAGGGGAGGCACGTGGGCCGCAGGACTTTTGCAGCATCAGCTGGTGAAGTCTTCTCTAGCTTCCATCCTGCCCGTCTCTGCAAGATCCTATCACGTACACCTTCCAAAGCTCCTCATCATTCTAGAGCACAAGGCCTCCCCAGGCATCCGCCCCTGGCGCTAGGCCCTTTCATTCACATTAGCTCTGTTCCTGACAAGCTTCATGCCCCACCCCCTCATCCTGCTAATGGTGACCTCAGACTAGTATGAGGACCTCCTCCCCGCCCCCCACAGAAAGGGGCTGGGGGTTTAGCTCAGTGGCACAAGCATCTACCTGGCAAGCCCAAGGTCATGAGTTCAATCCCCAGTACCAAAAAAGAAATAGAAAACTATGACCAGAGAATTTGACATATTATAGGATGATTGTTTACAGGGCGGTGGTCATGGAAGTCAGTTTTTTTTTTTTTTTTTTTTTTTTGGTGATACCAGAGATCGAACTCATAACCTCACGCCTGCCAGGCAGGCGCTTACACCACTGAGCTAAATCCCTGACCCAGTCATGGAAGTCAGAATCTGCTAAGGAGTGTGTAACAACTCACCTGCCAAATCAACCTGAAGAGTTAGGGTTGAAGTCAAGGTAAATAATCTACCACTGAGCTGTAGCCCCCACCTACCTAGGGGATTTTTTAAAAGTCTCTAGAAAATGCTTAAATGGTAGCAGTACATTGTAGGTGTTCTGGGTATGTTAGCTGCTGTTACTATTTTACAGCTGGGAAAACTGAGGTTTAGAGAAGGGCAGTGACTTGCCCAGACGCACTCACCTGGTGAACAGCAAAGCCTAGATGTTCATCCAATGTCACTTCAGCACTGCACATTCCCATTACTTCTTCTAACACCCATTTCCACACCCAGAGATAGGGTGATCTGGAGTTTGGTTTGGAAGGAGGCAAGGGCTGGGGGTCTCTGGCATGGAAGTGCGGTGGTCATCTGCGGTCAGACCTGCTTAGCACCTTGCTCCTATTTTCTGGATCAATTTTCATTACAGGAAGCCAGGCATGGTGGCACATGCCTTTAATCCCAGGACTTGGGAGGTTGAGGAAGGAGAATCGTTGTGAGTTCCAGACCAGCCTCGGCTACAAAGTGAGTTCAAGGCCAGCCTGAACTGCATAGTGAGACCCTGTCTCAAAAATAGAGCCAGGGATTGCTTAGTGGCCTAAGCGCCTGCCTGGCAGGCGTGAGGTTGTGAGTTCAACCCCAGTATCAAAAAAAAGAAAAAGAAAAAAAAAGCTCTTTCAGTGGGCATGGTGCCACATGTCTGTAATTGTAGCACTCTGGGAGGTTGAGGCAGGATGATCACAAGTTTGAGCCCAGCCTGGGTAACTTAGGGACTTAGTGAGACTGTGTCTCAGAATAAAAAATAAAAAGTGCTAGGCTGAAGTTCAGCGCAAAGACCCTGTATTCAATCCCCAGTCCTGGAGAACAAAAGCCTCTCTCTAGTCATTGGGGCTGCTGAGCTGGCAGGATATGGGCCTAAAGTGCTGGGGCCTGTCTCTAGCAACGATTGGGGTGGGGGGCTCCCAAGAACAGAGCCAGCTCTGAGGAAAACAGAGCGGAGCCCAGGGATGGAGAGAGCACAAGGGAGACGTCTGTGGGTACCTAGATCCGGCCTGATCCAGCCTCACCTGAAGCCATTAACTATTTCAGGCAAATTATCCTTTTTTTCTTTTTCTTTTTTGCGGCACCGGGGATCAAACTCACAACCTTGCACCTGCCAGGCAGGTGCTTAAGCCACTGAGCCAAACTCCCAGCCCTGGTTTTTTGAGGCAGGGTTGCACTACATAGCTCAGGCTGGCCTTGCACTCGTGTTGTAGCCCAAGCTGGCCTCAAACTCACAACACTCCTCCTACCTCAGCCTCCTGAGTGCTGGGATTAAAGGCATGTGCCACCACGCCCGGCTCTTAAACTAGTTTAAATTGCAGTGACAGTCCTTCCTAATCTACCCGGTTTCCGCATGAGTACCTATCATTTTCATCAGTGGCAGGGAACATGGGTAAAACCCAAGTCGACTTTCCAGTGCCCCCAACCCTGGAGCAAGACGACCCAGTGTGGTTCTGAGGTCCTTGCCGATCCTTCTGAAGTGATGATGCTCGCTGCACAATGTCCCAAGCATGCGGCTTCCTGAGCTCTCCCCACGCTCGAAGTTGGCAAGCTTCTTGTCTCAGTATGACCCCCCAGAATCTGAAAGTCTTCCTTTCCTCCTCCCACTGGAGAGGAGTCAGAGTTGGCTTTGGATTCAGGCCGTCTTCTGCTTCCTGGGTGACCTGTGGTCAGACGCTTTAGCCCCTGGCCTCAGCTCTCTACCCAGAAGGCCGCTTAGGGAGTTAGGGATTGCGTGTGCCTTATGTGTGTACCAAGGCCATGTGGGGCTCAGCACTGAGGAGGCAGCGACAGAATCATCAGTTCTGGTGAAGCAGTTCCTCACCCTCCACCGCCTCTCTTCCTGCTGACTCCAAACAAGCTCAAGCCGGTGGGAGCTGGAAAAAGCCCCTCCCTTGCCTGCTGCCTCTCCAGTTGCCCACTCAGCTCCCTGCAGTGGGCTCTGCCCCCTCGGTTGGGGGCACTGCACTCTCCAAGGGTGTTAATGGTCTCCCTGCCTGGCATGAGGACATTCATTTCCCATTCCCTGTAGCCTCCACCCGCACAGCCTTGTACCCCACTTTGGGAACACAGTGATCCTTGCAGACCTGCGCTGACAGGGATGGGAGGGGACAGGAGTGGCTGGGTGATTCAGTGGGTAGTGTCTTGACCTTTGATCTTTTGAATAGCTGTTGCCAATCATTCCAGGTGGGTGGCTCTGGACAGGTCATTTTTTCTCTCCAAGCCTCAGTTTCCCCATCTGAAAGATGCCTTCAATAACATCCCTCTTGCCAGGCGTGGTAGTGTATACCCGTAATTCCAGTACTCAGGAGCTGAGGTGGGATTGCCGTGAGTTTGAGCCTGGGCTACATACTGAGTTTAAGGCTAGCCTGAACTACATGGAGAGACCCTGTCTCAAAGTAAAAAAAAAAAAAAAAATTCCTCTTGCTAGGCATAAAGGCACACACCTGTAACCCTTGCAACTCCAGCGTTTGAGGCAAGAGACTCACCAGCTCACGGCCAGCCTGACCAATTTAACATGACTGTCTTAAAATTTTAAAAAGGGGTGAGAATGTAGCTCAGTGATAGAGCTCCCTTGGGTTCAATCTCTAGTACTACAAAAAGGCATCACTTTTATTTTATTTTTATTTTATTTATTTTTTAATGGTACCATGGATCAAACTCACAACCTTGTATCTGCCAGGCAGGTGCTTATGCCACTGAGCTAAATCCCCAGCCCCACTTTTTTTTTGTACCAGGGTTCAAACACATGAGCTCGCATTTGCCAGGCAGGTGCTTATGCAACTGAGCTAAATCCCCAGTACCACCCCCGCCCGGCCCTATTTTTTGAGACAGGGTCTCACTATGCAGTTTAGGCTGGCCTTGGACTCACTTTGTAGCCCAGGCTGGTCTAGAACTCACAATGATCCTCCTGCCTCAGCCTCCTGAGTGCTGGGATTAAAGGCCTGCGCCACCATGCCTGGTTTAATGCATCACTTTAAAGAGAGGATGAATAAATGTCATGTGGTTGCTTTGTTTCTCAGCATATAGGATGCAGAGTGAGGTAACCAGTCAGAATCTTTTTTTTTTTTTTTTTTTGTGGTATTGGGGATTAAACCTAGGGCCTTTGTAATGAACTATAGCCCCACTCCTTTTCAAAATTTTGAGACAGAATCTTGCTAAATTGCTAAATTCCTCAGGCTGGGTTTGAACTTGCTAGCTTCCTGCCTCAGGAGGACTGAGATGACAGACCTGCTCCACTACACCCAGCTTTTTGTTTTGTTTGAGACAAGAGTCTTACTATGTAGCTGAGCTTGGGCTTGAATTTCCAATCCT
>RJWM01023291.1:0-32378 GCA_004363535.1 Dasyprocta punctata
CTCCCCACATCATCCATAACCCAGGCGCCCCATGATGGAGGAGAACATGGACCTCCTCCCAGCCTGCCCGGGTCGCTTCCTTGTTCCTCTTCCGGGTCCTGACTTCACGGCTCTGCCCCTGGGTCCTGGGAGGGAAGAATGTGGCCTGGTGAGAGCCCAGCCATCATCCTGGTTGGAGAAGCTAGCGACGAGGGAGCCTGAGAACGCTCTCCATCGTCACACACTGCCCTTCCTGCCTCTGCCTCCAAGCATTCTGCAGTTGACAAAGTTTCCTTTCCGTCCTCTGTGTGTTCCCTGCCCTGGTGGTAATTCTCCTTCTGCCCCTACCTCTTCTAGTTTGGTTTTTTTCCAAATGAGAAATTGAGGCTCAGATAAGTGAAGTAACTGAGCAAAGGTCACGCAGCAAGCGGAGGTCAGAACTGGGCCTGGACAGCATGACCGCTGACCCTGAGTTCACAAATGCCTGCTCCTCCCTTCACCTGCTCGCTAGTGGCGAAGCGCTGACACCAGAGCACAGGTGCTGCTACAGTCGGCCCTGCTTCACAGGTGAGAAAACTGAGACTCAGAAACACGTGGTAACTTGCCCAAGGCCGCCAACCAAGAAGGGCAAGTCCAGGCCTTGACCCTGGTCTGATGAACTATAAATCCCATGTCCCTCACCACTCTGCTATCTGCCCTTCCCTGCCAGTCCCCTGATGCGTGACCAGAGGAGCTAATGCCTGCCTCGTTCATCTGTTCTCTGCTCTGGCCACAGAGCTTGCTCTCAAAATTAAGTCCACAAAAATGTCTTTAGCGACTTTCTCGGAACCTCCCTCCATCTTGGAGCCCCGAGGACCCTGGCTTCACAGCCCCTGGGCACGCGCTGCACACCCTGCCCAAGCCCAGGTCACCTGGCCCCCAGCATCGGAACTCGGTGCTGCGGCCCACTGTGTGGCAGGCTGGGACCACGTGCCTGCTCCGGAAAGCTGTGGGCGCCACGGCCCGGGCAAGTTTGAGAGCAGGAGCATTCCCAAAGGGCCCTACTTTAATTTATTTTTACAGTATTACACATATTCCTCAGGTCTTTAGGGAATTTTCTTTGATTAGGAAACAAAACCAGGCAAGATTGATTCTCTCTCCACCTCACACATCCATTTCGGTTTAATGAGCTTGTCTTTGGGGTCAGCCAGCCACGGGCCGGGGTCCCGGCTCCTCCCGGGCACCTGAGGGACCCCGGACACTGCTGTACTCTAAGGCTGAGAGTCAGGCGCTCTGCAGGGAGTGGAGGTGAAGCGGGGAAGCAACACGGAGCCCAAGGAGGGCCCTCCCGGAGAAGGCCCTCTGCACAGCACCCCAGGTCCTCCCTGCCACGGGGTCTGGGGGGACGAGTTGCATTCCATCAGACTGTGCCCTCTGGGGTGCCCCAAACCATCCCCCATCCTTCCCACTCTGGGGCCTCGGCTCAGAGCCCCTGACCCCCGAGCATCTAGCAGCTCCCTGCTACCCCTTTCCCTCTCCGATGCCCATTGTGCTAAAATCACTCTGAAGTGCCAAGAAAGGTTCCCCTCTCCTCAATCAAAAGGGAAGAAATGCAACATCTTAAGTGTAGATGCCGCCTTGGAGGTCACTCGGGGTGACCCTGGGCTTCAGATGGGGCCACTTTTAACTGATCCAGGCAAATAGAAGCATTTTCTACATATTTGCTTAAAAAGGACATTCCCTTCTCTTTTGTGGTTTAGGAAGAAGCTAATTTTATCACATCAGAAACGGCATCAAAAGGGCTGAGGAATATGCAGTCAAATGTGCCAATTATGCCTTTGTGGACTCACGGGGGACTGTAATGACAAAGGGTCCTTTTCAGAGCCGCTGGGCGGGGTCCTCACGGCCCACCAGGGTCAGCCTTTCTGGCTCTTGATCCTGCGCGTGGGGCGCGGATGCTCGCCCCAGGCAGACAGGCACCCAGAGGCACACTGAGCAAATGGGGACGGATTACTTAAATGGGCCTAAAAACAGTCATTCTGGGAAAAGCAGACCATTTTAGCTTCCTGATCAAAAGGTCAACTCGGAAACAGGTGAGTGACAGTTACTGATGACAATCCAGGGGGAACGGGAAAGTGACAGGGGCGCTTCCGGCCAACGGATAAGAGGGGCGTCCGTCACGGACCCCAGGACTGCTGTGCGCCCAGAAGAGGGAGGGACGCCCCTGGGCTGGAGATGGCGGAGGAAGGGCGTGTGCACCCTCCGGGCCTCCTGCCCTGGTCCAGCCTCAGAGGGAGAGAGGCTGGAAGGCTGGCCGAGCCCCCGCGGAGGAGGCAGCTCCCAGGGGAACCCACCCTCCAACCATGCAGCGCTGAGCAGCAGGCCGTCCTCTGAGCCTGCTCTGTCTTAGGCACAGTTGCCTCTCAAGGGGCATCTGGCCTGGTCTGGAGACATTTTTGGTTGTCACCTCTGGGGACAGGGTTCTGCTAGCATCCAGTGTATAGAGACCAGAGACGCCAGCCCACTCCCCGTGACGCACAGGAACGGCACTCGGCAGAGCACGAGGCTGTCCCCCATGCCAGGAGGGCCGAGGTGCCCTGACCAGGACCTTCAGGAGCTTCCATGGCCCTGCAGGCTCAGACTGCATGGTGTAAGAACCCAGTGGGCAGTGTCCGGGCGAGGGCCAGGAAGCCATGGCCAACTGTGAGTGGACAGAGCAGTGAGAAAGAGAGGGAGAAGGCCAGGCGCCCCACTCCCGTTGTGCGGGACAGAGGCGGCACTGCGTCAGCAGGACACAGCCCACTGGCAGGGAAGGGTCGCTGTGCCGGGACAGGACGCTCTGTCCCATGCCAGGCCTGGGCGACGTCCTCATCCGATTCGCTGTGTTGCTCACCTGAAATGCAATGAAATCGAATAAATGTGCCTGAGGAGGCGGGAGGCGGGGCAGGGGTGCCGCAGGCATAATCCAGACAGGCGGGCAGCTCTGCAGACATGCAGTTGTTTGATTAAACCCAATCACTGCCCGAAGAAGCAGGCAAAACTGAATGGCCTTGGCCCTGTGCAAAAGGCGGGGAAGGTGAATTTTGGCCTGCTGGAAAAATCAAAGTCAGTCCTCGGAGCCTCAGCCGCCAGGCGTCAGTCCCCACTGCAGGGCCAGCTTGGGTTAAAACACGGCCTCCGGGCTCAAGAGTTTCAAAAGTGTTGGTGTCAGGAAAAGAGAGCACCTCTGAGAGCCCCATGATGATCCGGCTCCAAGGCCTGGCCCCACCCAGCCTGCACAGGCACATGGGCACCGGCAGGCAGCACAGGGCAGCCCCAGAGAGCAGGGGTCCCGCCGGTCGTCGCATGGAAAAACTCACAGCAAGGCTATCACACTCTAACACAGCATCCACCCCGGTGGTTACAGAGCTGGAATTCCCCACCACTGAGATCTGCTGCTCACGTGCAGCCCCCCCACCCCCCCACACCCCGTTCCCAGTGCCTGGCTCAGCCTGACACCTCGCCTGCACTGTGGAGGCCCACACTCCAGGGTCCTGGGCCTCCCCAGGATTCAACAGTCACTGCCAGAAACACACAACTAATTAGCCATGTCCTGACAGGAGGAAACGGAGGTTTGTGTCTCCGACCCTAAACAATATTAAGTTATTCACCTTATTAGGCTAATTAAATGCAACCTACGTCTTACATGCTTTTACCCAGTTCGGTATTCTAAGTATTTTCATTACACTCGCTGTGCAGATGAGAAAACTGAGCCGGGGGTGGCGGCACACTCCTGCAATCCCAGCACTTGGAAGGCTGAGGCAGGAGGATTGCTACAAGTTCAAGGCCAGCCTGCACTACTTAGTGAGACCCTGTCTCAGAGAGAGAGAGAGAGAGACAGAGACAGAGACAGAGACAGAGAGAGAGGGAACGGAGGCTGAGGAATGTTAACTGGCTGCATTGATCAGGTTTCCCAGGGCCCTACAGAATACCCAGCTCCACAAAGCGAAGTTGGAGAGCTTTATCCTGGGGAGGTTTTGGAGGTCTCAGTCCATGTTCGCTGGCTCCTGGGCAGAACCATCATGGCAGAAGAGATGGCAGAGCAAAGCTGCTCAGTTCGTGGCAGCTAAGAAACAGAGCAGCGACAGGAAGGGAGTGCGAGGGACCAGACGATGCCAGGCGTGAGGCCAGCACGGCCCACCTGTGCACACCAGAAGTGCGTGCCACACCCCAATCGTGCTGACACAACTAAGCTTAACGGCCTCCCTGGCTAAGCCAGGGTCACACTGCTAAGCCACCAGCTGAACACTGATAGCCTGGAGCCCATAGCTCACAGTAGCACAAAACCTGAGAGTGCCCAGGAGCTCCTGGGAAGAGAAGAGAACGTGAAATGTGACTCACTCATCCATGCAACACACGCTCAGTGTGTTGAATGCATCCAAGTGGCTGAGAAACGGAGAGGGAGGGACGCCACCTATCCCTGTGCGCTGGAAGCTGGGGGGAGACTACAAGCAGAAGCTTGCAGGGAAAGTTGAGAATTCAGGAGCAGGAAGAATGAGTGAGACCACGGGTTCCCAGCACGTGGCTCCCGGACTTGACGCATCCGCATGACCTGGGAACTTGCTAGAAAAGTACATCATGAACCTGCAGCTCTGGGGCTGGACCCCGCTCACCTTAGCACGTCCTTGGGTGATTCCAATGCCCTCTGGAGCTCAGGAACCACTGTTTGGGGCAAAAATAAACAAAAAGCAAAAACAAAGCAGAGCGAGAGATCAATCTGTACGTCACTGAGATAACCATCTCGAAGACACATTTGTTTGTTTGTGGTTTGTCTGTTTACTTGTTTACTTACTGCATTTCTGCCAGATTGTAAGCACTGTAGGTTGGCACCGTCTCTGGTGCGTACTAAATGCTCTGTAAATTCTCGTTAAATGAATGCATATGTGAAAGAAGGTGCCATAATCAAGATCCAAACCCATCTTCTGACTTCAAGTGAATGTTTTCTTTTCTACACATTAATGAATCAAGGGTGTAAGTCAGCAGGACGACTGCCTCCCGCGGAAGGACCGTCCTGCGTGCCATGCAGTAACCACACGGTCACTGCTCCCTGCTCGCCAGATGCTGACCACACAGCTCTCACCCTCCACGGCCAGGTGTCACCAGGAAAATGCTTGCCTACATCACCAGACTAGCCCTGCACTGAGAGCCAATGACCACAGGAATCCGCAGAGAAGCAGCCTCTGACCATGCACTGGATGGACATCTTCCATCTACTGCTGGACCTGGGTCAAGAGCCAAAGACACAGAGGCAGGTGCAGCCCTTCAGCCTGTGGGCAGGAAGAGAGGCGTGAAGGCTCGCATGAGCCACAGTGGTCAGGGAGAAGAAGGAGCCACAGGAGGTGAGCGTCTGCCCAGGCACAGGTCAGTGAAGCTGCAGGAGTGGGAGCTGCAACCCTTTCATTTGCATTAGCTGGCGTGGGATGGCCAGGCCGGAAGAGCAGCCTGGGGATCAGCACTGCACGTCTGAAAGCACATGCAAGGCAGCAGCACTCACAGGGCCCCAGGTCTTGGCGGGAAGCCATTTCTACTGCTGGGAGCTACCGAAGTCAAGGGGTTCCCCCCAAAGGCCGTGGCTCCAGACCCAGCAGGGGCACTGGGGATTTGGAGGGGACAAGCCCGGGGCCCATGTGTCAACGATGGGACATGGTCATCTAGGGCACACTGAACACCTGCCGTGGCTGGGTACAGAACCAAGTCAGGGTACCCAAAGAGCAAGTGTCGCTACCCCGCCTCATCTCCAGTTTAAAAATGGTGAGACTCAGCAGAAACACAACTGGAGACTTGGCGGTCTCCTGAGTCCTTAACTGAGAAACCAGATAAAAATTAATAGATGCTGCTGAGATGTGGTCAGGTCAGAGACGAAGCGTGGTTGGTACAACAAATACCACCACTGCGGCTCTAGCAGCATCACAATTTTCCTGTATTTACAGAGGACCTTGCTGTGTGCATAAAATTCAGTACCACCAAGATGTTTCGCCCTTTCTTCTCCTCTCCCACCCGTCACAGTGGAGACCCTGATCCTTAAAGGCAATAAATATCCTTTCCCTTTGTGCTTTCGATAATGTATGTGCATATATTATCAACCCTTCAGCTCAGAAAATCATGTGGGGAATTGTTTCCTGTTATTTTTACACAAATGTTTCATGAGGAACAGGTTCTTGTTCACGTTCTTCTTCCCCCTCCTCCCATGCTATATTAAGTTTCTGAGATTTTTCCAGGTGGCTGTGAGTAGGTCCAAGTCAGTCATTTTAATGGCCGCGGAGTAGCGAGCGTCACCACACACCTCGTCACACCCTCCTCTGAAGAGCATCTCAACCATTTCCAAGTCATTAAGCAATGTGAACAAAACTGCAATGAAAATCTCACCGTATACCTTTCGGGGCGTCCATCAGCGAGTTCCCCTAGGGCTCAGCTCTAGGACCAGGGCTCTGGGGTTGTTGGCCGTGAACGTTATCATCTGACTTTCCAAAGTGACCGAAACCATTCGCACTCACAATCACACTGTGGGATGAGTTAGTTTGCCGGAGGCTTAGCCTCTCTAATCTTCAAGGAAGTGACTATTTCTCTACTATCTAAACAATTCCAGCACATCGAGAAAGAGAAGCAGTCACTGTTTTTATGAAGCCAGCATAGCCTGGATGCCAGACCCTGACAAAGACCCCTCCAGAAAGCGTAATTAGAGAGGGTTTACATAAAATTCTTGAATAAAGTGCTAGCAAATACAATCAAATATACACCACAGTCATGAGCACAAATATACACCACAGTCCAAGAGCATTCAATCTGGGAAAATATAAAAATACCTTTACATGATCAATAGGGCAAAGGAAAGGACAACATAAAATCAATCCTTTTCTTATAGGCCATAAAGACATTTACTAAATTTAATATCCATTTCTGATGCTGGAAAATGGTGTCTATCCCCTTGTAGTATCTGTAAAACTACAAATCTCATTCAAAAATGACCACCATAATTAACTGTAAAGATACAAGAAGGATTTCATCACGAACACAATTCCATAGTGTTTTCCATCACTACTGTAAAATATTATTTTGGGAGTGCTGTGGACAGAATATAAAAGCAGTCATAAACGGGAGGGGACAAACAATCCTACTTATAGACAGTAAGGACGTATTCTTGAAAATTCCCAAAATAATAGAGAAATAATAAAGCAAAAGTTTAGAAATATGACCAAGTATAAATAATTTACATTAATAAATGGCTTTTCATATATAAATTATGACAAGTTAGAAAATATATCATTTGGGCAATGATTTGTAATAAGACCAAACCCAAAAACACCTAGAAATAAACTTAACAATAATGTACAGGTCATGCGTGAAACTAAAGATAAGATCAAACAAAGATCATTTGAAGAGATTTCAGTAAGTAGAGATGCAAGCCTTTTTCTGTTAGATAAAAAGTCTCAGGATAATTAAAATATAATTTTCCTAAGTCAGCCAATAAATTTAATATCAATGTGGTATATATTTTAATTTGAAAAAAGGAGTGATTTAAAGATTTGTCTGGAATAAAGAACATCATAGCCCATGAAAATTCTTCAAAAGGGTGGTACTGAGGAGTTGTCTTATCAGACACTAAAAATGTATTAATTGGTAACAATTCAGTAAAGCAGTGTGATTTGGCAAAGGATCAAAAAATAACTCAAATGAAATTGAGGAATATCCCCAAATATGCAGAATTTTTAGTGTATAATACAGTGTGGTGGTTATTTCTAATAAGCAGGAATGTGAAAATAGAACACCTGAATAGTCATTTGGAAAACATAAACCTGGACACAAATCCATTCCCTACAGCAAGGTGAATTTCTGAAACGAGAAACGTTTGCATGAAAAGAAAAACAAAATAAAAGCAAAAGGGAAACCTACAAGAATATTTATATAATCCTAAGGTGGGGTTGGTTTACTTTTCTAAACATATCAGCATCAGGAAACTTGAAATAAGACATAACTGAGACATTTTAAAACTTGTGACATCAGAATGGCTTTAAACACCAGTAACAAAATCGAGAGTTAACAATTTCATAATGCTATCACAAAGGGCTAATATAGCCAGTACAAAAAGAGTGCTTACAAATCAATAAGAAATCAATACAGCAATCAAAAAATTGGCAAAGGATCTGGACAGTCATGTCACCAAAAGAAGAAATGAGAAAGACTAATGGGTATCTTCAAGCCCATTAGCAATGAAATAAGTAAGAATGAAATATTGTTTTCACCTATCATATTGGCCAAAAAGTAAAATGTGGCTGAAAGCTCGTGCTAGCAAGCATTTAGGAAACAAGCATTTTCATGCAGGCTGAGAGCAAATGCAAAGTAGTACATCGCCTCTGGAAGGAAGGCAGTTTCCATTACTGTATTAAAATGTGAAATGCTCTTACGTTTAGTCCCAGTAATTCTATTGGCAAGAATTTAACCTCAAGAAACTATTTCAGAAGCAAGTAAACTGTGCATGAATGTTTCCACTGGTGAGTGATTTGTTTTAAAAAATGAGAATGTACACAAAGAAATGCTCAGCAGCGTTAAACACGATGATGATAATGCAATACATTCGTTGGTTGATAACACTGTCTCTGACATCTCAGCTGAGTGAGAAAGTCAAGTTCCTGTACACAGTGTGGTGTTAGGTATGTAAAATCATATCCACGCATCCTTGTCTGCACCTGCATATTCAAGAGGGCTTCCTCCAGCTCTTTCCTGAAATCAGGAGCCCCAAGACGCTGCACAGATCATTCAGTCTCGCTGAGGCAAAGACCTCAGAAAGTGGACACCACGTGGGCCTCTCTTACCTCTTGGTGCTCATCACCATCCTCTGAATGCTCCTTTGTTTACTTCTTGACTTACTGTGCTGCCTCTCCCGTGAGAAGCGAGCACTACGAGAACAACAGCTTGCCTGGCCCACTCCTGAGCTTCCGGATCCTTTCATCAACCAGGCCCAGGCTCTGCTGGGTAGACAACTCTCGGATGAACATGCAGTCCAGGGAGCCCAGGGTGTCTTGGGGCGTGTTCTCTGGAAAGGTGCAAGTCTGTGCCATAAAATAAAACCTGTGATCAAGCCATTTTGGAAACGTGATCAGTTTGAGCCGAAATGATTTGTTTGCTACACAATTTCTTAGAGCCTTTTTATATGAATGCGTATTTTGTTCCCCAAAAGTTTTCTGGCTGTCTCAACTCCAGAAGTGCCTTCTTGGGGCATGACTGGAGAGGCCTCTCTCCTGGGACAGTGTGGGACAGAGCCCAGCCAGCACGATATTCAGCAAAACATTGAACTGGAGGATGATATGTGGGATAATCCCCAAGGCGGCATCGTCCTCTAAGTCTTGTTAAAACGCTGACAGTGAGTGGGCACACAGCACTCAATGAACACGTAGTGATTTTTTTAAGATAAAAGAACAAGCATTAAAAATGCTCTCATCATCTGAATCACAGAACCAGCTTTATTATCCGAAACCCCAAGTTCAACAAGGTCATGAAAAAAGAATGGCCAGCTTGAACCAAACGGAAACATGTGAAATAGTAAAACCAGCTTCTGCCCTGAGATTTTACCTTCCTTTTAGACCTACTGAGGGCCCAGCCTTGGAAGAGCTTTTCCCCTCTTTGCATGGCGTTGTGAGGATTCAGTGTGAAAAAATATAAAAAGCCCGAGTAAGTGCCAGGGACCTTATTACTCAAACAGAGAGACCTAAATCTAACTGTAGAGCATTTAAACACACTGGAGCCCAAGGTTCTGCTGAAGTCCTGGTCTCCAGCCTGTCCTCACTCACTAGGAAGTCCTCCAATGAGGGTTCCCAACAGACTCAGGAAGTCCTGGCTTGACCTCTTCTTCCCCCTCCTAGCTGTGACCGTGCCCTCCACTGGCCCTAAGGGCTGCTGTGACACTGGCCAGTCATCAGAAGCCCTGCCTGGGACATTCCGAGAAACTGGTTCCCACAGCTGGGCACTCTGGTTAGGGAGTGGTTATGACAATAACATCTGGATTCTTTAGACAACATTGGGGAAATGCAAACATTATGTTAAGCTGTCAGGTGTATTTTAAGGGATGTAGCTTTTATTCTGCATGATTAGGGAGTAATTAGCAGCTTAAAGTTGATGCCTTCACTCAGAGTTGTTTCTGAGACTCTCCCAGCAAGGGATGAGGCAAGTGGTGGAAATCCTTTGTTAAAAAATTCCCATTGTCCACTTCAAACAGAATACACGCAAACAGAACATCTTTCCGTCCTTTCTCTGAATAATTTGGCATTTGACCTGGTTATTTCATAGAGACCCACGATCTCCGGAAAACATGAAATGGAAATAATCAAATACGAGGAAAGTGGCCTGGTTATTTAACAACCTACATCAGAATGCAGTCACAGTCCATCCAGAAAAAATGGGGTACTTCTGGGAGGGTGCAAATAGTCACAAATACAAACAGTGTGGAAGTGAATGTTTCAAGCTCATAGCTGCATTAACCCAAGTTTGAGTTCTGTCTCCACTTTGTGCCTCAGTTTCCTTCCAAAACCCACATTCTCCTTGTCTGCCAAGGGGTGGGGGGAGTGACAGCGTCAACTTCATCATGCTATTTGGGGAGATCCACAGGATAGTGCACCGGGCTGGGAACGAAGCTATGTGTCACCCCGTCCCATCACTCCCTGTTGGAAGACAGCACACAGCATTTCCATCTATCACAAGAAGTCTCCTCAGGTGCCGACGGTCCGCAGTGGGAAGCAGGGAGGAGCCCGAACCGTCACCTAGGGGAAGCCTAGCCAACAAGCTGGCCATGGATCCGGGCCCTGGATTCTTCTTGGTTTGCCTTCGATGTTATTCACTAGGTATCATGGCATACGCTTTTCTAGAGGTTTGTTCAAGAGTCGCCACCTGCCTTTTGGGGCTATCAGTGCACAGAGGTGATGTGCATACTGACCGCCTTTCAAAGCCATTTGTCCCCTGTTCCTCTCAGTGCCCCCCGCTTCAGCAAACCCAGGCAGCCACAACATATGGCCCAAAGGAGGAAGTGTCCTATAAGGGAAAAAGAAGTCTTTAGCTGGAAGCAGTGAGCCCAGGGCCTGACCAAGAAATAACCATTTCTAGACAAGCCACTGGGTGTGCAGGATTACCGGCTGCTACAGTTCTTATTACACCAACCAAATTAAGCAACTACTCTGTGTCAGGCCCTGGTCCATGTGTGGAACGTTTGGCAGCCTAGTGGAAAAGACAGGAAAAATGAACACATACTAAAAAGCATGGCCCATTTTCTGTAGGACATACTAAGAGGACATCATAGCGACGGGCAAGCAGCTGGTGCATTTTGGTCCAGGGGGTTCCCTCTGAAGCATCCACCCCAAATCCCCTGACACCAGGACATTCCTGCTGAAGCCAGTTCTAGGCCTTCTGTTTCCATAGCAACTCCAGGCCCTCCCCCAACCCAGGTTCATTCTTCAGGCTTCAAATGGGCAGCCCAAGGAGGGAGGGTACAATCTGGGTTTTTACTGGAAAAGGCAACGACCCGAGAAATTAAGCACTCCTATTCCGGCCTTCTCTGTGTCCCCCCTGCTTCCTGTCTGTGGATGGCGTGGACCTGAACCCTGGCTTCGAGGGGCCCAGGGTCAGAGTACATCCCTGCCCTGGGCCTTTCCAGTCCCCCCAGCTTCTCTCCATGGCTCCAGCTGGACCTGACCTGAGACACACTCAGTTCCACAGAGCCATCAGCCCTGAAATTCAGGACTTTGGCCAGAAAACATGCAGAAGGAAAGGAATTCTCTGTGTAATCGACGGACTCCAGGTACAGCCGCTCCCCTAAAGCTGCCACCACCTTGAAATGAATTTCCAATGAAAATAGCCACCAGAAGACAGAGAGTGAACCCAGAGATGGTCAGCGGCCTGCACGCACGATGACAAGGTCAGCGAGTCCCAAAGCCTCTCCTCAGCAGGTCCCGATCCTGCCGCATGGGTCTGCCCAAGGCCAGAGGCAAGCGTCTGCCCCAGCCAGTGATTTCAGAAGGTCCTACTCCCCACTCTGTTTCCAGGGACCAGTTAAATAAACTCAATAACCCTGCGTGCATTCTTTTGTGGTTTTCCTCCTTGGCCTGACCTCCACGAGCTACTCCAAAATAAGATTTCTATTAGGGAAACCGAATTCAAAGTTTCTAACTTTTTCCTGCCCCAGTGCCACAGTTTTAATTAACAGCATCACCGCATGGCTGTCTCTGGCAGACGGCAGTAACACGGGCCACAGGAGGCCCAAGGAGGACGCCACGAGCAGATTCTGTTTGCCTTGACTCTGCTAGCACAGACACCGCCTCTCAGGGTAGAGCAACTACAAACTGAGCTTTCAGGCCACAGGCATCTTCCGGCGGGGGCGGGGTTGCCAGGCCGCCAGGCACAGCAGGCCGGCCGCTCCGCCAGAGTCGCACAAGCTGCTGCTGGTGGCATGCCCGCTCTGCCGCAGGGGAGGCTGCAGAGAAATCCAGCCGCAGCTGGCTCCCAGGCAGGCCAAGCAGCACACTGGCACAGCAGACCCGCGGGCCTCGCAGGCGCCACTTGAGTGCCAGCCTTGAGGAAGGCCATCAGCTACGGCTCTGACTAATTACAAGCTGGGCGCACCCCGGGACTGGCGCCTATGAGAGACAGAGTTCTGCTTTCTGGCTCCACAGGGTCGGTCATAGGGAGCAGGCTTCTGTGGCAGGGCGGCTGCAAAGTGACCCCCACAGACCCTGGGTGGCGGCCCAGCTGCTCGCTGACTACCGGCTAGGGAGCCCAAGGAGGATTTCTACCAAGCATTCACTGAGTGGTACTCTTTGGCTCATTTATTCTTTCCTTGTTAGTGACAAGAGGTGGCAGGGATTCCCTTCTTCTCAGACTATCTGACCTCCCTACTCGTATGAAAATGTCCCCCTCCATCGGCAGCTTAGAGCCAGCAAAATACAGATCCCCTCCACTACTAACCACTGTCAATTCCGGGGAAAGCTTTGGGGTGCAAACGTTCAGACATCAGGACTGCATATTCCATTATGTAAAACGGGAAGGAATGATAGCATATTCTCGGGCCACCAAAAAGCATCACCAACTTCCCAGCTATCACTGCAACACTCTGGGACACTTAGAGGCAATACATGAAGGGAACCTGCAATCCAGGAAGTCTTTAAATCACCCGCTGTCCACAATGAGCAGGCTCCTGGGAGGGAAAGCTCCTTCCCGCATGGAGCAGAACTGGATTCAAATCACGCTTCTGCCCTGCAAGGAACAGTTACAGGAAAATGGCACAAATGAGGTTGCAGGTTCAAGGTAGTCACTGGCTAGGTCCCGGGTGGAAGTGTCCCCTGCTCCCCACCCCAGGAAGAGCAGCCATGGGTGCTCATGAAGGACCGAACCCCAGGGACAGGGAGTAGGGAGGGGACAGTGCTGCCCACAGTCAACCCTGCCCGAACATCGCAGGTCATGTGACCCCACGCGAAGAGCCCGGATGTCGCTGCCGCGCTTCACCTTCCCGCACACCCTCCATAGCGCCCGGTCGTCTCTCTGGGCAGATTTAACCTTTTATTCTGAGGGGGAAAGTGGGTGAAATTCAGACAAGGCATTAAGGGGCTATTCCGATCAGGAAGCTCAGATGGTCCATCCTTGGTCTCGTCTCCCAAAAGTTAATTGGAATAACTGTACAACCGGGGCAAGCCCCTTCCCAGGCAACGGCCCGTCTTCCTCTTTCTCCACCTACTAAAGACAATGCTACCTTTGCCACTCAGCACATGTGACTCATGCTGAAAGGTCGGGCAGAAAAGCAAACCCGACCCTAGAGGGCTGGTGCAGCTGGAGACTCTCAGAAAGAAACAGCCTCTGGGAAAGATCTGGGGCGAGAGAATGGGAGAAGTCGTAGCACTAAGGCTTAAGAAAGAGACTTTGCAGAGAGAGATAGCAAATGGTTTCCTCTAACCTTTGGCAAACTCAAGACATAGTTCTCGTAACTTTCCGTGGCGTTTGGTGGCTGGGCTGCACTTCTTTCCACGGGTTTCTGATTCAAGACAGGGACAGGGAGGTAGACACAGCCAGGTTATGTTGAAAAATCCATCTCTGCTTACCCGAATGTACATTTTGGGCAGCACCGTCACTCCATAAGGGTGCCACACAGGCCACCAGAAAGCGTGGTGTGTCAAGATGTGTCACGAACACAAGGAGCTGAGCACTGTCACATGCCCCAGTCACGACAGCAGCTCACCTGCCCACCTGGCGGACGCACCTGCGCGATCCGAGGCTGCCCACGTTCCCAGGCTCTCGCTGTCTGGGCGGTACTGCGCGTGCTCAGTGGGCGTGGGTTTCACAGGCCTCTTCTGTGTAGGCGGCAGCCACAGGAAGCTCGGTTCCTAACTGACGCTGCCATGCGACTCCCCGGTAAACCTCCACAAGCCCTTCACCTCCCCAAACCTCAGCTCCCTCCCCGCTGAACGGGGATTGTGTGAGCAACAGAGACTGCACCAGGGCCCCCTAACGTCGTCACTGGCTACACGAAGAAAGCCCAGCACCCACCGCCCTCTGCAAGCCTGCCCGGCTCTCACAGAGCCCACAACCCAAGTGGCCCTGGACTGTGTGGCTCCCTGGCCACGGGTGACATGATGTGGAGCATCAGCACCCAGCTTTCCCTGCCTGCAAGGGAATGGTGCTTGGTGCACAGTCTCTCACGACCCCCAGCCTTCCGCCCTGGAGAAACTGAGTCCAGAGACCCTCAGTGGTGGCCCTGCTCATTGTCACGCTCATCCCCTGCCTGCCTCCAGTCTCTGTCTCGGTCCCACTCCCCCAGGGCTTCCTGGGCCCGCGTCAGCCACTTGCAGCTCAGCGTCTGCTTGGGGGACCCACAGGAGAGGGCAGCACACGCACCTGGTACACACGGGGCCCTCAGCACATGCGTGTGTGCAGTGAAGACAGGAGACGAGTGTGTGTGCCCGTGTCTGTGCGTGCCAAAGTGTGCACACGTGCGTAAGTCTGAGCATGTATGTGGTTTCATCTTAGTCATGTATGCTGCTACAACAAAATACCACAAAGTGGGTACTCGCTAGAGGCAGAAACTTACTTCTCGCAGTTCAAGGGAAATAGTCCAAGGTCAGGTCACCAGCAGGGCCGGTGTCTGTGGAGGCCTCGTCTCTGATCCCGCCCAAGGGAGCAAGGCTGTGTCTTCACGAGGCGGAAGACGGGCAGCAACAGTCCCTTCGGCTGTTCCGTAAGGTTGCTAATCCCACTTATGGGGGAGCCGCCTTGGGACTTCACCTCCTCCAAGATCCCTACTTCTCCAGACGGCCACGCTGGGGTGTAAGCTGCCATGGATGAATTTGGAAGGGGCACATTGCCGCAAACCACAGAGTTAGCATGTACATGTGCATGCATGCACATGCCTGGCTGTGATGTGTTTATGAGTGCATGACTGTGAATACTGTATATCCATGTTGCATCTGTGTCAACTCTATATCTGCAGTGCGTGTATCCACATACATGCATGTGCATGTACATTGTACAGATGCATGTGTGTATGTCTATATATCCATGCATGCACGTACGTGTGTCTATGTGCAGATGTCCATGTATGTAAGTCCATCTCTGTATGTGTGTGCATATCCATGAGTGTTTACATATGTCTGTGTTGCATATGGATGCATGTGTATGTACAGATATAGAAGTATGTTATGTGTATCTGTTACATACATGGTGATCTGTCAATTTGACTGGATTGAGATTTGCCCGGCAGATGGGTCATACCCGCTCCTGGCTGGGTCTGGGTCCTGGAGGCGTGGCCTTGGGGGCTGCACATCTTCCCTCTCTGCCTCTCTGGCGCTGCTCCCCTGCTGCCTGGTGCCCATGAACTGAGCAGCTGTGATTTCCTGCCGTGATGCTTCTACCTTGCAGCCGCTCACCAGCTATGAAGCCAGGAGCTGAGTTAAAGTTTTCCTCCTTTAAGGACACGTGGGTGCTGGGGATTGTCTCCCAGCTACAGGAAAGCTAGCGCATATCTATGTGTACGCATATGTGTGAAGTATGTGTGCAAGTGTGGCTACATGTATATGTTTATGCGTGTGAGCGTTTATGTGTAAATATGTGTGTGTCTATACATGTGTGCACGCATATTTACATGCATACGTGTGCATACATGTAGGTGTGTGTACATGCATAATAGTGTGTGCCTGCATGCATATACATCTGTGAGCCTCTGTGCATACATACACTACGTATGTGTGTGTATATCCACACCTATGCTATATGATCCGCCCAAGCAGGAAGCAGTGTTCTAGGACAGTATCTCTAAGGGCTACTCAGTCACTGTCTCCTGGCCTCCCTTCCAGCTTCCCACCCTGGCTTGGTCCCCCGCTTCCAGGCAAGGCACTGCCCACCCCACAGTGGGGTATTCAGGAGGACGGCAGTGCCTCCCGGGGAGGCCTCGACTACAGCCCACGGCCCATCAGAGGCAGGAACAAGGGCCGCTGGGGGGCATTAAATCCCCTCACCTAACAGCCTAATTTGACCCTCAGTCTGCCAGCAGTACCAGGCTGTTTTCTCTGCTCTCAGGCATGCCCCGGGAGGAGCTGTGACAAGCCAGAGAGAAGGCCGTGGTGTCTGTGGCTCCGCCTCCATCTGCTCCAAGCCTCTCTTCTCCACTGGGGCCCCGCAGTCGGATGTGCTGCAGCTCCCAAAGGAAGAAATGATGTCAGCCAGGCACAGTGAGTGGCCCAGGGTCTGAAGACGCTTCCCGCTGCCCTGGGCAGCCTGGCCCTCCACAGAGGGGCTGCGGGGAGGGAGGTCTGTGAGCTCCAAAGCCAAACGCATAGTGACCTGCTGTCCACAGCCAGAGGTGCAGGGCTCCACCTTCCCACCAGGCAATTCCACCTTCTCTCCAGACAGGAGCACCAGGGTCCCCACCCCGAACCCTGAGACAGTGTCCTTCCAGCCCGCTCCCCCAGCCACACTTTCTCCTGCCTGCTCCTAACTGGGAGACGCCCCGCCAGCTCCTAGGTGCCTGGCCCCTAGGCTTCCCTGACCCCTCTGCCCCATTCACCTTGCCTTTGGCACCTGTTCTGTTCCCCTTACCTTGCGTAACTCCCTACCAGCTGTTCTCTTCTCCCCTGCCAGGACCCAGGCCCCGGACGACCGGAACCTTGCATGTGCTGTGCATGCTGCACCCCAGTGGACTCACTGAGTGCTTGTTGAATGAGTGAATGATTGACCACAGCCTCCAAACCGGGCCTCGGGGAGTGGTTGTCAAGAACCACCTTTTAATGACAGGGTCGCACTGCCACTGGTTCCATCCCCGCCCGGGCAGACCAGCAGGTTTCTCTGCAGTCCAGGACCTCAGAGACAGACTTCCCTGCAAGGGCCAAATGCACAACTGGGACCCAACGTCCACTGGGTCCAGCGTCCCACGTGCCAGCACAAGGCCAGCCCAGCACTGCTAAGAATCCTGCTTAAACTGAAGCCAACTGGGGTATCACCTGCAGATGCAGGCTCCGTTCCTGGCTCGCTTCTGCCATCTGCTGGCCACTGACTAGACTGCATGAGCGAAGGCAGGCTCCCGCTACCGTCCAGTCCAGCTGCCCGTGGTTCCTTCCAGAGAACTCAGCCCACATCAGTGCGGTCTATCTAGGGTTGGGCAGCTGGAGCAGACTCTAGACACCAGGTGTGGTGGAGAGTCTCTCACCATCCAGCCCTGGGTCTTAAGAGTTTTCCACAATTCACATTAACAATAAACCCTTGACATAAACCCATGAGTCAGGGACAATCTTTGTTACAGATCTAGTTACAGATCTAGTTACAGATGAGGATATTCAGGTGCAAAGGTGAAGCAAGTTGTCCAGAATCGCACAGCTGCTGTGCCACGGGGCTGAACCAAACCCCCCATTAGGGCGCCCGAGACCACATTTCACCCACAATCAAGCAAAAGGCTCTGATGCCCCTCCGACCCCACGCAGGCCACAGAGCAGAGGGCAGCTGTGGTGATCTGCTCAGCGGACTGGAGGAGCCACTCTGTCCTGCGCCTCTGTCTTCCCGTCTGGAACGGGGAGCATCAGATTGCGGGGCCCACGGCAGAGCGCAGAGCTGGGGGACAGACAGACAGACCACGGAGCCTCAGCTTCTCTTCTCGCACGCGCTGGTGGAGACAGACTGTGGGCCACGGCGAAGCTTGTCACGCTGTCTCTAAGAAAGTTTTGTCCCTGGTCACGTGAAAGCCTCGGAGAGGTCTCGCGGGAAGGAACCTTACTTCCTGTGGCTCAGCCCTTCCCCATCGCTGCCCGCAGAGCCACACGGAGCCCGGTGGCACTGTGCCTCCGAGGGCCCCTTCCCCTCATCAGCGTGGGCCTGTCTTCCGGGGAGACCAGCAGGCCAGCTGCGCCAGGCCGAAGGCAGAGTCAGCCATGGACCCCAGTTCTGGCTCCGGCTCTGGCTCCTGCTGCCATCTATCTGCCTGGAACGCCGTCTGACAACCCAGGAATGAAAGAATGAGTGTGTTCTCCCTGCCTCCAGAGGCACGATATTTCACATGTGGATTCCACAGCGTTTATTTGTCAGCTTTACAGACCAGAGGCAATTAAGAGTCTAAGGCCGAGAAGCCTGGTTTTAATAATTTTGTCATTATTCTCAATTTTCAGCACCACCTCACATGAAAACCCCATTTCCAGTTGCTTTAAAGGTGTTAAATGGCTTCGCGTTGCAAGTTTGCCAGTGGCTGCACCGCTGTGGCGGAGCTGGCCCTGCTGGGTGTCGCCTTCGCCTGGATTTCCCAAGACTCCGGACGGGCGACCTGGCCTAGGCAAGAGGCGAGAGGGGGAAACCGGAAGCCGCTGTTTCCTGCCGGGTCAGCACTGCCAAGAGATGAGGAAAGTGGCCGTCAGCTTCTCTGCAACTGGAGGAGGCCCGGGGAGGGACGTGGGCTGTCAGCCAGGTGGACAGCAGCCCCTGAGGGAGGCCAGCTCTGGGGACATGAGGAACGTTTCGTGTTCGGGACAGGCAATGGGAAGCCAAGGCTTCCAAGGGAGGAAGCGAGGTCCAGGTCCAGGAGATCGGTCCTTAAGGACAATAGCAACCACGGCATCCACCACAGGCAGCCTCTGAGCGGGACTTACTGTGAGCCCTGGGAAGCACTTTCCCATGCAGTAACCTTGAACCCCCAGGAGGCCCCTGGAGGGTGTACCCTACGATCATCATCTTACAAACAAGAATACTAGGACAGGGAGAGACCGAGGAACTTGCTGAGTCATACAGTGAGGAAATAGCACTGAGACTGCAGGCAGGAGCGGGAGGAGGCGGGTCCCTGCCCGTAGGTGGCCTGTAGTCTGCTGGGGGCACAGAAACAAAGAGTGAGTCCTGGCAGCCCCTTGTGACCAGCGCTGTGAAACAGGACGGTGTCGCTCTGCAGAGGTGACGTGGTGACTCTTCTCATGGCCCAGGCAGCCTCACCCCCAGGGGACGTGTCCGCCCACAGTATTTGCGGTTCTCACATAGGGCTGCACCTGACCCCTGGTCAGTCCGCAGACCTGTCTCAGAGGCCACTTGCAGGGGAATGGGAAGCCAGAGTCACAGGCAGAGGTGTCCTGACCACACCCAAGTGCTTCAGCTGGAGCAGCAGGGCTGGGTGTGTGTGTGTGTATGTGTGTGTGATGCCTTTAGTTTTATTAATGATGCCTAAACTCCCTTTCTCTCAGGACAAATGTTTCATAATTTGGTACATCTAGTCTGGGAATTAACTCATGCCCTCAGGACTAGTCAACAAATGCTCGAGACGCGCCGAGGAGATGGGGAGGAGGAGACACCTTGGCAGCCAACAAAATATCCAGGAGACGGTGGCCTGCCCACTCCCAAACCCAAGCGAAATCAGGGCAAGCAATGAAAGAGACTCTCTGAGGAATATTACAGTCCCTGGGGACCAGGAGACGATGGGACCCACGTGGGGGGAGTGGGAAGCAAGGGGACGAGAAAGAGAACAGAGCAGGCTGCATGCCTGGAGCCAATCTGGATTTTTAATATAGCTCTTGATTTTTCTGAGCGACAGAGGTAATGCATCCGCAGAGCACAAAACTTTAGAAATTACAAAGAGAGTGTATAGAAGAATATAAACAAGAAATCCAAGCACTGAGCAATAACCCCTATAAATGTTTTACTGCATTCTGTCTGGGCATTTACCTATGCTCAAACACATATTTTGTATTTTCATGAAACTCGGAACATGTAAAAATATATTCTCACATTCCTGCAAGGTTTTATTGTTAGTGCTTCTCACATCGAAAAAAGATTTTAGCGCTTTTCACGGCAAGGTATCATTCCATGTCCTGGGTGAGCTTTAATGCATCCCTGCTGTTGGATTCCAGTTGTTTCTCGTGTTGGAAATAACTTGGGGACAATTCTCATTCCATCCAAAGGAGATTGGGTTGGGTACAGCAGCGCACATGTTTTGCAGGGACACTGGTGTCCAGACCGACGCCACCACCCGGGATGTGGCCACCGAGAGAGGACATGCTGCTCCTCCACACAGCCCTGGGCGCTTTGCTGGGCCAGCGGCTCCAAGGCGTCCTGATTTAGGGTCTTCTCCCCGCCCCCTGCGCTGGTTTTCCATGGCAGCCACAGCTCAGCACCATTCAGTGCACCTCCCTGCACCCTCACCTGCCCGCCTTAGACTAGAGGCTCCGTAGGAGGAAGGTGTTCCTGTGACTCCTCAGAGAAGTCTTCACTGAACACATCAACAAGAAAAATGAATGAATGAATGAAGGTACCATCAAGCTAATAAGGAAGAAGCAAATGGGCTGAACTTGCCATAGCCCGTGCCAAACACTGGAAACCGCCTTCCCCCGTGGTTTCCTCCAGCTGCCAGTTTACCTGTCACTCACCCAGTCCTTCAGAAGCAGCCTGCACAGAAAACAAGTGCTTGTTTGCCCTGGCATGATGTTTGTTTGCATTCGGGATCACAGAGCTTACTCAATTAAGAAACAGAGTGGAAAGGAGGCAGCGCCTCTGCTTGGCACACGGGAGAGAGGAGAGAGGAGATGCCTAGGGCGGCCTTGTCTTGCTTCCCATTCTGAAGAAAGAATCTGTCCTCTTACACTTGCTGTCCTCTTTATGAGCTTGGTCTTCATGCACAGATAATGCGAGCAGATCCCTTGTGATCCCAAAAGTCAAGCGGCAGTGAATTGTGAGGCCGTGTGCCTGCCGCGTCAGTCTGCATGGCTAGGATAGCTGCCGGCCTCCTTGAGTGTTACCTACCCCGCTGGGGTCCTCACAATAACCCCGAGAAAGCCCAAGCAAAGGGGTAAGGCAACTTGCCCAAAGCTGTACAGCTGGAAGTGCCAGGGTCTGGGTTTGAACCCTGGCAGTTGAACTTCAAAAGCTAGACCCTCGGCCACCAGCTGCTCCTCAAAAGCCAGTGATTTTGCTGATTTCTAAGGAAATGCCATCGTATCTCTGCCTTATCTGAGCAACCTGCTATTTCCAGGGAATATTACTGCCCAAGGTTTAGTTTAACAACTCTGTTATTGGAAAAGGTACACCAAAGAATCGATTCCTGAACAATGAGAAAACTGCTGTAGTCACAGAGTTCATTTATATTCAGGGGGTTCCTGCTCTAGAAGATGATATTTTAGGAATCTGAGGATCCTGTAGAGATGGATGGGGTGGCTGATGGTTTGGAGGTGATGGCGGACCTTGAGGTCATGGAAGTGTGGTTTTGTTGGGCTTGGGAGATGGGGGTAGAGCTTGAGGAGCTGGATCACAACCTCTAAGACCCCTTCCCCTCTACAAAACGCAGTCATCAGCCCAGAACCAGAATATATGTCCAGGAGCCTGTAACAGAGAGAAGACGAGGACCCAGCCTTCCAGTCCCTCTTGAGGTTGACTTCTTGCTGCCCATGGAGTGGCAGAGGGCCCACCTGACCTGGAACTGGCATAGAGGGGGAAACACCTACAGATCTGGGGCTATTTCTTCTATCTTTGATGATAGCACTGGTGATTTCTTTGGGTGTAATAAGCAATCACCCTCTCTGCAAAGCCATAGCACAATTATCCAAGAAAGGAGCTCAGCTCACTCTGGGGGCTGGCATGTGACTTCAGCAAGCTCATGCCACCCTCTTGCTTAAAGTCTGCCTCTTGGGAAGATACCAGGAGCGACAGAAAGGTCAGCGCCTCCTCATTTCAGCCACGGCACCCTGAAGCCTCCCACATACCAGGTGCTCCTGGGCGCGGGTTCTTTGTCAGCCTATTTCCCAGCATCTGCTCTGAATCTGTGCTCTCCACCAAGCCTTTCCGGGAGCCGACACTCAGCAGATGCTGGGGAGACGCTTTACAATTGGGCGTTGAAAGGAAGTAGGAATGTCAGTAAGAATGGTGAGAGGCACGCACGGGAACTCACTCTAGGCCCCATCTGAGCCCTGCCTCGGTTTCCACCAGGTGAGCGTGGGTAAGCTAAAGAGTGACCCTGTGTCTCCCATTAAATCCACCGCCCTGGAATGGAGACACAGCACAGTGACGGATACCAAGAGCAGAGCTGGGCACACAGCACCTGGCACCCGGCGCAGAACAGAGATTTTCTACCCAACAGCTCTGCACTGGCTGCAGACCCCTCTCCTGCACGTCCTCACTGGCCAAGAGCTCCAAGGACGCACGTCCTCAACTTGCCTGGGACACAGCCGAGCCAGAGGGGCCGGGTGAGGCGGAGGTGAGCTACTCGGCAGCACTTCAGTAACTTGCGCTGTCCCGACAGGTGAGACACGGCTTGCTCTCCTCTAACCTAACCGGCAATCTGTGTCTTGTGCGGGGCTGGTGCTCGAGCCCCTGTGGCCTCTCCAGCACCTGCCACGGCCACGTCATGACGAGCGGCAGGCAGGTCCCAGCTCCGGGGTTCCACACTCTGCACGTCTACCCCGTTCCGCTGTGTACCTCGCGCCGTCTCTGGTTTCTGCTCATCCCTAGCATGGCGTATGGGCTCCCCACTGAGAAGAGTTGGAAGGTTTACTTTTCAAACATATTTATTTTCAGGAAAAACACCAAATTGATTTAAAGGGCTAAAAATGAAGCATGTCACAGGGTTGGCCCCACACAAACATGGCCTAGATCTTGAAGGTCAAATGAGAGGGATGGGAGCCGGAAGGGCTGGAGATAATGGGTGCAGCGCCTCGGGGACCCTGCAAGCGTGCAGTGAATCAGAGCTGCTGCCGTTATGTTTATTGGCCCCGGTTAGCAGGCCTGGTGAGAGCTCAGGGGCCGGCTTTGCAAACTCACTTCCCGCTGCCGCGCTGGCTGTGGAAGAGGAACCGCTCCAAGGCACTGGGGGTAATTACACAGGGATCTGCTACACGGGCCTGGTGATAATCACTCGCTCGCTCTGTAACTCCAAACAACCCCTGCTGATGGGCACCATCAAACCCTGGATGTGGGCCTTCCCTCCAGCCACGGAAAGTGCTCCTCATGGCCCCCACGGGTGCTCCCTGGGTGTCAGACCACTGGGAAACAAGAGGCCTAATTCATCAGGTGCCTCTGAGGAGCATCCCCCAGCCCCACCGACACCCACAGCGCCCGCTGCTCTGGAGTCCCCAGGAGACAAATGACATCCTCTGCTTGTGATTGTTCAGCAGATGCCTGGGGTGCCAGACTCAGACATGGACCAGCAGGCCAATTTCACTTTCTACCCAGCTGGGGGGGCACTCCCCAAAAAGGTTCCACCCCGCCAGGTGAGCCTGCAGCCCTCTGCCATGTGGGCCACAAGCAGGAACTAGAGATAACATCAAACTCGCCTGAACAGGGAGTAAAAACAGGCAGGCTCCTTGTGATCTTACGCTGGCGTGAAAATGAAAGTGAGCGAGGTGAATCCAGCAACAGGAACCGTGGCTTGGCCTGGGGCTGCCCACGCCCAATCCAAAACGTCACCGTCAATGCCCGCCGTGCTAATAGGGCTGCGTGTCTGTGACCCTTGAGGGAGCACTGCATTAATAAATTTAAATGTCTAGGAGTCACATCCCTGTTATTTGAGGGCCCCCTACAAGTGATGAATGAGCAGAAAGACAAGGACAAAATTGGGGTCCAAGCTGGCCCAGGTGGGGGAGGTGAAGGAGGAAGAATGAGCCAAGTGTAAAGGACAGAAGTGCAAGAGGAGAGAAGAAAACAGAAAGGAAGGCGGTAAATTCATGTATTTAGTCAGGATCTTTGTGATCGGAAGTGATAAAAATCTAAAACAGACTACACTGAAGGGAAGCAAAAGAATACTGACCCGCGAAACTGAGAAGAAAGAAACTGCGGGCTTCAGGCAAAGCTGTAGGCAGAAATCTACACAATGCTGGCGGCACCCAGCTTTCTCCATCTCTCCACTCCGCAGCCCTCTGCCCCCCGGGTAGGCACAGGGAGGGGGGCTGGCCGAAAACCCCCACTTCCCTCACCTGACAGCCCGGTAACATGAGGCAGGACAGGGGAGAGTCTCACATTCACACTAACCTCCACCGAGGATGCTCATTGGCTTGCCCAGGTCACGTGCTCACTCCTGGAATACTCATTGCATCCTGATTGGCCAGTTTGGGCTTGGAAAGAAGAAGGGGAGTTCCTAAAAACGGTTGATGTTAGGCAGCAATAAAGACAGAAAAGGAAGAGGAGAAACTAAAATTTCCTCTGTCAAGCATGATAAATGCTTTGTTTTTTTCAATTTAATTCTCATTGTAACCAGACCTGATATATATATGTATATATATATATATTTTTCCCCCATTTTACAGAGAAGATTGAAGCAGTGTGAACCCTTACCACACTCAATCTTGCACACATAACAGGTGCTGGGTTGTGACAAATGTGGACACACGATGCCCACAACGACCACACTGCCCTGTTCATGGGCTGTTCATGGGCTGCTCGTCAGGGAAACTTCTGGTCCTGCTTTGGCGGGGCAATCAGGCCGCATAGTAGCTGCAGGCCGCCCATGAGGTCTTCAGAGCATCTCTGTCACAAAGCACTCCCCAGCCCAGTCATTCATCCATCGTGCAAAAATACTTCGGGAGCCCCTACTGCAGGCCGCACGCTTAAGAAAGGGCTGGAGGCAGAGCATGAGAACAGCCAGGCAATCTGGGAATCAGAAACACACCTTTGTAAAAATACGCCAGGAAGGGTGTGGGTGTGAGGAACCCTCTAGAAATTTAGTTAATCTAGGGAGTCAGGCTCTCCAGATTGCTAAACCGTACCTCTTTAATACTAGAGGCAAAGCACTGGCAAAGACTATGTCTCCACCAGGGCTGCGTTTTATAGGTGGGTAAGAGAAAGAGGGTTCTGCAGAAATTTTCAGTGGGGTAATGTTGCCCTTGGGGGGACACCTGTGGTTGTCAGAACTGGGGATTCACTACTGGAAGCCAGTGAGCAGAGGCCAGGGAGGCTGCTAACTACCCTAAAGCCCATACAAAGACACCATGAAATAAATAATGACCCACCAACAAATGTCAATGTTGGGTTGCTGGAGGAAGCAGAGCCAGTGAGAAGTCATCTGACAGCCTGAAGAGGTCATCCATTCAATCATGCAGCCTGGTGTGTGGCACAATGGGAGTTGTTCAGTGAATGCTGAGTAGTCTCTGCTGTTATCTCATCCCCATTGCCACCGTCAACATTATTTTTATTTTATTTTTTTATTCTACTTTCAAAGACCCTTCCAGGAGTTAGAGATTTAGCTCAGTGGCTCAAGTGCTTGCCTGGTAAGCATGAGCTCATGAGTTTGATCCCCAATATCAAAAAAAAAAAAGACCCGACCCCCAAACCCTGTGACTGCCTGTGTACCTCTCCCTGTCCCCGTGCCGTCTCATCTGTCCTGCTCCACTGACTGAGCTCTGCTCAGCCCGAGGTAACGAGTGCTGGGGGAGTGGGTGAGACCTCCTCCTCCAGTGTGCGCTCCTTTGTTCCGCCTCTGATTCGGTTACACCCAGGGCGCTGCCCTTCTCAGAAGCTCAGGATGTCCACCTAGAAAATGGGCCCAGCGGCTTCTCTACTTTTCACGGTGATGAGGACAGGGCAGAAGGCACATTAGGATTCCTGCCAGGACTGGCTTTGAGCTTCGTGATGAAAACCCATGTTACGCATTCACCGCCGTCACGATGCTGATTAACCTTCAGCTGCACCTGTCCCTCGCAATCCTCCGGTTCTGGGGCCAGCCCGACCCTCGGTATCCAGAGAAAACACCTCACCCCCCACCCCGCATCACACTCTTCCCTGTCGACTCTGGAAGACCTTCCAGGAGCCCGAGCGGAGGGGGAGGGCTGTGCTTTCCATTGGTCGCCAGGTCTCCCGGATGCTTTTCTTGATGACCTCTGGGGTCTGGTATCCATCATGACTGTGGTCCACACGCTGCTCTATCTTGGTCCAAACACAAACGTGGCCTCCACCTTCTTTCCCCAGTGCACCACGTGGCGAGGGTCACACCACCTTTGGCAGCACACAGTTCACAGGTAACTCACAGCACAGAGCAGACAGCCCCAGACGTTAGTCCCTGAGCTGCAGCGGGCCCAGCAGCCACGCTCCACACAGTCTGCTCTCCCAGCTGCCTCCGCTTCCCCAGAGAACCATGGCCCCAGAGGCCCTCATTCAGGGCTCTGGGTAAGGCAGAGTGTGACTGAGGACGTCTCTAACCCAGAGAGTGAAGCCTCGTCACCCCAGAACTGGGGAGCGCATGGTTCCCTGACTTTCCAGAACAAGGTAGCTTTCTTTGCCCTGATGTCGCCATCTTTGTTTCCTGTGGCAAATAGGCCTGGCAAAGTGTTTTTGGAGCCAAATGGCCATTTTGGTCAGGTGATGAATGCTTCTTTCGCATTGTAATGCAGCCAGCACGTACCGTGTCTAGTTTTTAAGACAGGGACTTCTCTCGTCCCGGTCCTCTTGGTCAGAGCTATGTCCACAGGACTGCCCACTTCCCTGTCAGGCGGCCTGTCCTCTGGGAGGCTGCCTGAGAAGCTGCTAATCCACCAGGTCTTGGTCACACGTCCGTCATCTCCTGGAGCTTCCTCCTTGAAAGGTGTCCAAACTGTGCCAAATTTCAAAACCACTTCCCTGTGGTGTCCAGCGGCTTATGGGTTTGGTTGAGCCTCTTACAAAGCAACAAGGGGGATTGGTTCTCGTCCTCTTTCTCTTTGCTCTCCAAATATCATTTAGAAATATGTCCCCAAGTGGAGACGAAGCCCACCTGGGTATCTGTGCCTGACCCAGGCTGGGTGGCGGAACGTATTGCAGATTCTCATGTTGACACCACAGTTATGATCTCGAAACTAACAAGAGTTGTCCCTGTAAGATGGGGAAGCACAAAGACAGTCATTCCTGGGATTAGGTGCAGTCCATCTGTCCCCATTCTTAAATGTGCATGCATCTCGTCTGAGCACCCAGCTCTCCTCTTGAAAAGTGGGTCCTGGTGCCGCCGGGCTGGGGTGATTCTCCATTTCCAACAAACTTCCGTGATACCGGGCAGAGGCCACGCTTACAGTATCGAGGGTGGGAGGTGCATTAACCCCGTGCGAGAACTTCTTCCCCTCTCCCCTAATCTTAACACGCAATGTTTGCCCAGTCATGTGGCTGAATAGTTCGCTCAAAGTAAGAGACACTTGAGTCTGAGGTGGTGTTGACAACTTCCACAAAACCTCGCCATGACTCTGCACACCAGTCCACGAAGCGAAGCGGCAGCAGCCCACCGCCATGAGGGCTCCGCAGCTGTGACAGGACAGCCCGCCCAGCGATGGTCTGCACAGCCTGTGGCCCAGCTGCTGGGAAGGACGCAGCGCCTGTCCTGGAGAGGAGCTTCGCGGTGCTGCAACCAGCGCCCCTCTTGGAACCGCAGATTGCACCTCCTTCACCCTCACCATGGTGCACAGTCAGAGGCCGCCAGCCCGGGACCTGCTCCTGGATCGTGTCGTCCCTGTTTGCCTTTATGCTCCAGTACCCGGAGCGACCCGATACACGTAACAGGTGCTCCATGAAAGTGTCCTGAGAGAATGGGTAAATGTATAATTTTCACAGTAGTTCATCTTAGCTGCCCCCCCGCCCCATGGCCACGGAGACCTGCCGGGGCTCCCCGTTCTACCACGCACTGTTTATCAAGTCCCTCGACCCATGCTGCTCATGTCCTCAACACAATGAAGGTGAACTTGGACTTCAAGGGTCTTGGGCATGACTTTCAGCATCCAAGAACACATGGTAAGCACAGAGGTTCCCAAATGTCCGCTGGTCTTCGAATCTCCTGTGAAGCACATCGGAAATGCAGATTCCCAGCGCCCAGCCCAGACTTGATGAGTGAACCTGGGGAGCCGGGACCCTGTCCACTGCGCTGGCCACTGGCGAGGTTGTGGTGCGTGATGGCCTGAGTTCCAGTCCGCCTTCCACGGCAGCCCACCACCATCCACCCTGGAGTTACGCACACATGTGGGTAGGGCCCTGTGTTAAGTGTGGAAGCTACAGAAGATGATCGGGCACAGCACAGGTCCCCAGAGGGCTCCCCCCAACACAGAGGGGGAGCCTTGGCGGGGGTGTAATTCCAGGGGGAAGGATGAATGGCCGAGCCCCTTAGAGCAGAGCCTTGGCCTGATCCCAGGGGGCTGAGGAGCGCGAACCTAGGGAGACTTCTACATGCCAGGTTTGGGAGAGGCAGGCTGAATGGGGACCTTGGAATCTGGCCTTCCTTCCTGTGGCCAGTGGGGAGTGAAAGGAGCTCGCGGAGTCCACACCTCTTGGTTAGACTCTTGTGTAATGCGTATGAATCGCTTGCATACCGCAGATAAGGGTAAGGCCCCCTAAAAGCTCAGCATAGAATCTGCTTTTTAGAAGCTAAATGGATGGCACTCATTCAAAGATAGTTTGCAATAAAATAGTCTCAGTAATCATTGAGAGCTTGCCCTGATCCGACCAACCCCCATGCTTGATTTAGAATGCCTCCATCTGGAATTATTAGTTAAGGGCCATTCATCAAAGGAAAGATGGATGGTATAAGCAGATTTTCCTGTTGGTATTCAGGAAAAACATGCTATCCCCCTGCCATTCAGCAAAAGTTCTTTAATCATGGTTGATTGAAGGTTACCAACCTTGAATTATTAGTTAATGGCATCTCGGCGAAAGCATGATTTATTGAGCAAGTAAACTTTGCAAATGAACACAGACTCCGCATTGCTGGCTATTTCATCCAGAGCTGAAATGTGCTTATTTTGACTCTCTGTCTTGCCGTGGAAACAGTCCAAAGCAGGCTGATCGTTAGCCCAGATCTCAGATCTCCCTGTGCAGATGAGACATTAAGAAGACAGGAGCCCAAGGCACACGAGAGCACCCCAAAACCCCACAGTTCCCCTAGAGGCTCTCGCAGAGGGCAGCACTGCCCAGGAGCAGCCTCCCCAGGAGGGCCGCCTTCAGGAGACAAAACTGTGCTGCTCTCCTGGTGCTCAGTCACCTGTCACCAGGACCCTACCCCGAACACCAGCAGGGACCACGATCTCTCACTGCCCATGGCTCCCAATCTTGTCACACCCTCGGTTCATCCAGGGGAGAGAAACATGTTTGCTTTGTCATCTGCTCCATGGGAAACAGATCCTCCTCTTCTTCCCTCAGCAATGACCTGGTCCAGTCTCGAACCACCTGAAAGGCAAGGCTGGGGAAGCAAGAACGCTGTAGCTTCCACCCCGGGCCCAGCCCTGAGTGCTCCCCAGGGTCCTGTTTGTCCTCCCGCCTGAGGAACAATTACACATTTATCCTCATCCTGGACTTCGTGAGCCACCGTGGGGTTCCCAGCCTCCCAGACCAGGTCAATCCCCTGGGAACACACTTGCCTATCACACAAGCCTCTTCTGGAAAGTTGCATGTAGCATGCATGTAAGGCATGGGAGACCGTCTGAGTCACTTCCCTCTCTCCTCTCCTAGCCTCTGTGCCCCTGGGTATCAGAGGTGCTCAGCACTGGGGTTTGAGTGGGTTCCCAAGAGCCACCAGAGATCGGGGCCAGACAGGGCAAGAAGACCGAGAGAGACTGGCCAGAGAAAAGTGGGCCAACCTCATTATCAAGAAGAGGGAGTTGACAGGGGTGTGTGACCCGCAGGGTGGCAGCCAGGTCACTCTGCTCCCTGAGCATTTTCTTCCCTTTTCCTTCTGAGCTCAATGCCCTCTGAAAGCCATAAAGGAGGAGACAGATATATTTGACTACATAACTCTGTTTCAGTTTCCTTATGGAAAAAAGATACCAGAAAACAAATGACTAACTGGAAAAAATATTTATAACATAAATAAATGACAGAGCTAGTAGCCTCCATACAAAGAGCTCTCACAAACAGCTTAACAGAATCACAAACCAAACCGAAAAATGGGCAAAGGATGAAAATAGGCACGTTGCAGGAACATAAATGGTTTATAAGCATATTTTAATAGTCTTCAACTTAATTTATAATGAGAGACATAACATTTAAAGTAAGTAATATAAATTATTTTACTTAGACTGGTAAAAATGATAATTCACACTATTGGTGGAAGATAGGCTAACAATTTGTTGATGGGTATTGAAAGCATAAATGGACTTTATTTCTGTAGACTCTCACTGCCAGGATCGTATCCTAACAATGTTTGTGTGTAAGTATCAAAACACGCAAATAACGGTATTCTTAGGGGAAAAGTATACTGTAGAAATAGCCACAAGTCCTCTGCATAGTCTCAGCTGAGAGCTGTTTCAGTAAGTTAGAATGCAGTCATACAGAGGAAGGGTAGGAAACCTCTCAAAATGAGGGGACCCTAATAATCTGCTGATGGGGTTCAGTCTCTGGAGTGGGCTGTTTGGGGAATGAACTAAGGTGTGGAGACATCTGCGCATTTGTATTAAATTGGAAACTGATGTGCACAGCTGTCCTGAAGGTGCTATGGGCCATTGTCATCACTGGGAAGGGAACCAAGGTCTGGGACAGCAACTTTGGACCCTTTGGGTTTTAATCATGGCTTTACGAGGCCGCGCTTAGAAGTTAGCACCCTGCCCCTTCTATACCACATTGCCTCCCCGACCCAGCTTTCCATCCAACTTCCAACCCCATCAAAATTTACCCCCAGCAGCCACGACTCAACAGTAATTTTTAAAAATCTATTTCCTTTAGACTTCGATGACTCCCAGAAAGAGACCTTGCCATGCCAAGATTAACGGCGGCATTTCGGGACCAGAGTGCAGTCAGGGCAAAAGGAGGGCAGAGGGAAGGTGCCTGCCTTGTTCTTCTAAGGGCCAGGGCAGTGGGCAGTGGCGTGAGCCACAGGGAGACCCCTGTGTCTGAAGCCTTCCGCTCACCGCGAGGCCACCTCCTCCGGGAAAGAGAGGACTCGCCGATCGTCCCAAATAGTGACGGGGGCACGAGGTCAGAGAGGTCATCGGGCTGCTTCTTCCAGGGCAGCCTCACAGCCCACAGCACAGTCAGAGCCCAGGGACCTGAGGCCAGAGGACAGTGCCCGACGCAGCCCTGCACCCCAGCTGCCGGTGCGGATGTTCCCAGCCCTGTGGAGAGGGAAGCCGGGAACCCGGCATTCTCAGGCTCTCCCCAGCACCAGGACCTCCAGGGGCACCGCCCCAATTTCTGCTGGTCTGGGTGACCTGAGACTACGCACTGCTGCTACGGATCCCGCGGGTCCTGGGGACCCCACTCTGAGAGCCCCGGCTCTCCTCCACGAGTCTTCGGAGCCTGCGTGAGTGTCCACCAGTAACGAGAGGTGGACGCGAGTGCCTATTTCCAGGGACCAGAGTCCTTTCCAGGAGCCCCGGCCAGCACGCACAAGAGCACAGGTCCCTCTCTTTCAGCCTCAGTCTGCCAAAATCTTACCTGCAAGATCACCAGTGCAGAACCGTGCCCAGAGCGCTGGGGCCTGGAGGGTCATGCCCACTGCACACAGCTGCCTGTGTCCCAGTGCTATGAGCGCCCACACAGGCAGGCGACAGAGAGCAGCCTGGAAGCCAGGTCTCCCCCGAGCCCCGCTTCCTGTGGACCAGCAGTGGGAGCGGAAGCTGTTCGCCCCAGCCCTGCACTTTGCCAGCTTTGTGAACAGAGCAGCAGCAATGGCCCAGCTGGGTGCCCCAGCCGTAGGACCATGCACAGAGCAGCTCTGTGCACACATGCACATGCGTGGCATGTACTAGGAGCTCAATAAAAGCAGTGGCATGAAGAGTAATGTTGGAACGATGCTGGACGCACTTCAGCCACTAGCAACTCCTGCCTGTGTGAAGGAATGGGACTTATGAGTGCAAATTAGTCCCCTAGCAGCGGGGTTCAGTGAGCATCCCAAAGCAAAAGCTCCAATTCCGTGCCTTGCTCAGTCCTGGTTTTGTCATTGGTCACCCCACACACCACATCAGACTAATAAGAAGCAAGAATCTGGCGGAATCCCCAGCCCCAGCCCCAGGACAGGAAGGGACACTTTTCTGCTC
>RJWM01023292.1:0-32205 GCA_004363535.1 Dasyprocta punctata
GGCACCGGGGATTGAACTCACAGCCTTGCGCCTGCCAGGGCAAGCGCTTAAGGCACTGAGCCAAACTCCCGGCCCTGGTTTTTTGAGGCAGGGTCGCACTATGTAGCTCAGGTCGGCGTTGCGCCGCGTTGTAGCCCAAGCCGGCCTCGAACTCACAACGCTCCGCCTACCTCAGCCTCCCGAGTGCTGGGATTAAAGGTATACTTCTTTTCTAAATACAGATTTTGAGCCAGTTTTGTTTGTTTATAAATGCTTTGTAAGGAGTAATTTTAACAGGAAATTTCTAAAATTGAATTCTCTGAAGAGTAATTTTCTATTTTTAGATCATTTTATAAATTTAAGAGGTGTGTCTTCTATTGTTTTTATCAAAGCTATTGATACAATTATGAAACAGTGTGGGGAAATATATGCTAATGTTGGTTGTTGGCATTATAAGCAAGGCGAGGGGAAAAGCCAACTCTTACACATGTGAGAGAGAGCTTGGAAAGTTTCCTAGAAAGGGAGTCAACTGTGGTAGAAATGAAAGTGGTGGTAATGTGCACTTCAGAGAAAAAGAGAAAAAAAGGAGACTGGCACGCTGCCACTCCTGGCTTATCCTCTGTCAGTGCCGGTTTGAGGCGTAAGCCACATGCCACCAACATTGCTGGGCAGCGTGAATACATGAGTTTCATTACCTTAATGCAGAAGTCACTAAGACATCTGGCACTAGCTGCTTTTAAATGCTTTCAGGCAGTACTGAATTAAGGAAGTCATTTAAGTAAGTTAACTATACTATGGTCTACAGAATATTTGATTTATTAGACTCTCACATGAGAAGATTTACTGCTGCAGGAGGGAAGTAAATTGTTAACCGTGTGTACAAGAGCAGTGTCCAGGCTCCAAACCACCAGAGCAATACCAATGCTGCTTCACTTGTGTGCTGACGCACAGACGGCAGTGAAGGTTCCTTTCTTGAGGTTCAGAGTGAAAAAAAATTCCATTTATTAAAGTGGGAAAATTGTATGTTTTTACTTTATGTTTCTTGAGCATATCTAGAGTAAACTTTAAAGTGTTTGCTGACTTGTGTATGGGGAAAAAAACCAGTATTTACATTTATATTAGTCCATTTTGTGTTGATATAATGAAGTACCTGAGTTAATTGACTTGCAAATACAAAGGCTTATTTTGGCTTACTGTTTTGGTATTTCCAGTTCAAGACTGGAAGGACTTATTGCTTTAGACCCCTGAGAGGCGTTACAAATGACTACCTTGAAGAGAGTGTGGTGGAAAAAACTTTTCACCAAATGGTCAAGAAGCAAAAGAGAAGAAGAGGCCTGAATCCCATAGTTTCCTTCAAGGGCAAGTCCCCAGTGACCCAAGGACTTGTTCTAGGCTCCACCTTCTAATGTTCTTCTGTCTTCCCAGAGGCACCACCTGGGAAAAAACTTTAGCACTTGGACCTTTAGGGGTCACTGACCATCCAAAATGCAGCAACATTTTTAAGTATTAGGAGAGGAATCATTAATATTAAATGGTTTCTCTTAACAGATGGAGTTTAAGGAATTTTATTTCTTTTTGAAGTTAGGAAGTAACTCAAAACACATTGATCAGAAAACTGTTCCAAGATTAAGGGATGGTGATGTAGAAGTTGCCAAGAGCTGAGTGGGTGAAGGATTCTAAAAACAGAGGGGATGGACCTGGGTAATCAAAGGCTAGGTCTGTAGTGTAGGTGGAGAAAAAGACATAGCTGGAGACAGAGCAGTATGTGCCTTTAAAAGTAATTATAATTTTTAAAAGGTATTTTAAAAAAAGAAAGAAAGATGATGAGAAAGTCATGGAGTTAAAGAAAATATTAGCACTTTGAGCAACCAAAAGTGGATTTTCCTGGTTTGAGGTGAACTTGAAAATTTTCTGTGACAGACAGGTGATCTATGGCCCTGTAGAATTGACTAGAACCCCATCTGAACATTGCATTTGTGAAGAGAATTCATTTTTTTTTAAAGCCAGCATAATTTTGCTATGTTTCAATAGATAGAAAAATATGCACTAGCTACTTTCTTTTTTAAGCTTACCCTTACTTAGGGAAATCCATATTCTGAGGCAAACGCTGAAATGCTGAAGGGTCATTTAATGCTGACTTATCACTTAGTGTGTAGTAAAAGTTGAAGGGAGAGATGTTCCTTCTTCCTCCCTTCCTCTCTTATCCTGAGAAATCTGACAAAGGTCAGTCATCTAGGCAAGTACAACATGTTGAAGTGGGCTCGAGTTGAATTGGCTTTTACAGCAAATCTCTCAGAGGATGAAGATTAGCTGCCATTTCCCAGCCCGTCTGTTCTACGCTCTGCGCCCCAGTGGTGAGAAACTGTGTCAGGAGTGGGTCTGATCAGCTAGCGTCATAGTGACAGGAGTTACTAGAGCCAAAAGAGTCCATATGAGATCATTCTACTCCAGACTTCTAATTAACAAAAGAAGTACTATAAAACACTTGTCCAAAGTATGAGATAGATTATTTTCAGTGAGTTCCAGAGTCCATTTCCTCCCCATTCTTCATCTAGTTTTCTTTTGTCAGTTTTAATCCTTCTGAGAGAGGAAGAGAACATTGTCGTGGGTGGTATAGCCAATGCACAATTGGAAGGAGTATTTAATATCTCATTGTTTTGAGCCGAGGAAATCTCAAATCACTTGAAGATTTCATCTCAGGGATAACTGCTATTGTCTTTCATCTTCTATCTTCTGGTGTCTTTCACCTTGTGATTCTGAATGGGAATTAAGCAGGAAATATGACAGCTGGGTTGCAGGCGCCTTCTTGAGTATCCACTAACACAACTCAACCATGAGTGACTGACCAGATCACTTTGTGTCCCTGGTTACGTACTACTGAAATCTTCACGGTAGTATACTAGAAACAGCTAACTCAGGTTTCAAACTGTAGGCCAATCCTCATTCAACTTGATTGACCCTGAAAAAAATCAGATAAAAAGAAAAATCATATTATTGACCTACAAGTTGCTTCTGATTAAGAACATATATGGCAATGGCAACATTGGTAAGTGAGTAAGCTAAACACTCTAGGGATAATACTGGAAGGATACAAAGAAGAGCAAAAGTACAATGAGCCAGAGTCAGTTGAGGCACTTTCCTAAGGGGAAATTGTTTCTAAGTTAGCCTGGCCTTTGGAGAGTTCTCCATAAAAGTCATACCTTTTATTAGAATAAACATCTAGTGACACATGGCTCTCTCAGTGTTTGTCCTTCATCTCCCTAGGTCAGTGTTGGCGCATCTTGTAGAGGCAAGAGTCCCAACCACAACCCCAACTCCACTTACTTATGGCAAAGTCTAACCCTGCAGTTAAAATGGAATACTGAGGGTTTTAGTTTAGAAAAAAACAACTCATACATTAACATCTTTTGTTTTAAAAAGAAAAACAACACATGTGCCATAGGTTCACCACCACTGCCTTAGCTATTGCCCATCCTGACTGGGACAAAAACCTGCCTGCCCATGGAGAAGGCAGAGAGCTGTCTTATGCAAGTGGACTTTTCCCTTCCAGTTTTGCTTTCATAACTCACCGCCTAGGGAGAAATGATGCTAGTCCAGGAGGAGGCTTCTGGGCTGTTTCACACATAGCTGCTGCTGGCACTTAACAAACATGGAACAGTAAGTGATGACCTGAGGAAAGGTTTCTTTTTTGTTTCCTGATACTTACGAAGGACAGCTTCTCTCTTCTTTTCTTTTTTTTTCCTAGAATCTGCTGGGGTAAATGTCCCATCTCTTGTCATAATTCACAACCTATGACATTTTCAATATGTTTTTAAATGTAATTACTTAACTGCTACTTGCTATTTCTTATCTGATGCCCTACTATCTTGAGAAAGCCATGCCTATTTCAAAATTAAAATATGATAACTGTTTAATAATCTATTTGAGCAATCAATACATGGGCAAGTAGCAAGACAATTACAAAGTAATTTGGACAGAAGGTATAGAGTGTCCGCTATGTGCCAGGCATTGTGTGTTCTAGTGATAAGGGTTCCTCATCATTGAAGTATTAGTAGAATTGTAAGAGCTTTCTTTTTTTGGCAGGGTCTCGCTGTGTATTTCGGACTGGTCTTGAACTCACTTTGTAACCTAGGTTAGGCTCAAACTTACCACAATCCTCCTGCTTCAGTCTTCATGTGCTGGAATTATAGGTGACACCACAGCCGGTTCGTAAGAACTTTCTTATTATCGTCTTCTTAACGCCCTTCATTCTGCTCAGAGAATAAGCTGCTCTGTCTATCACTAGCTAGGCTTCTTGGATGTACCCTGAGATAAATTCTGATTATCCTCTGTTGTAGGTATGGTGAATCAACCTTGCGCATTCTCAGAGTATAAACTGTACCCATATTTTCACTCCATGAGTATTTTGCAGAGTATTCTTTTCAGAATCAACCTCAGACCAAATAATCCTGGTCATCAGAAGACTAAATATGACCAGTAACATCGCTTTGGAAATCATAAGATCATACACAAGCTTAAAGACCCAGCTTGTGATTTCTTCTTGGACACATCTATGGCTCCAGACCTTATAATCTTTGAACCTACTCCTAGAGAATGCCCCTCCGATCCATTGAATTACCTTTGGGAATTTTTGCTTTTTGAGACAGAGTCTTACTATGCAGTTCAAACTGGCTTTAAGCTCACTTTGTAGCCCAAGGGAGTCTCCAACTGCAATGATTCTTTTGCCTCAGCCTCCCAAATGTTGGCATTACAGACGTGTGCCACCATGCCCAGCTTCGTTTGGGCAGATTCACTAGTTGACTAATATAACCAAGGAGGTTGGTTCCACCATTCAGCTAAACTTGGCTCCTTCACTTTATACTTAAGACTAATATCTGAAGCTAATTTCTCTTGATGGACATTACTCTTTGGATGTCATTCTACATCATTCTAGCCCCTCACCACAACCAGAAGCTGATTTTCTTCCAGCTTAAAAGCCTGAGACCCTTTAGACCTTTCACTAAATTCCAATTTCTCCTTGTCAGTTCCTTTGCAAAACTAACAAGACTGGCATGCCCTGAGCCCATGAATGATTGCATTTCCCCTGGAAGAACTCGCAGATAATTCATTCTTCACTAGTTTCTTCCTCCTTCTTCTGCAGCCCACTCCCTCAAGCACAACATAAGGTGGAACTTCCCAGAAATCTGTCTTGATGATAGAATACTACTTTACTTATAAATAAACAATAGAAATCCTGAAATTTCTTTCCTGGTAAATACATAAAACCTTCTCTTATACTGTACATTTTGAAAATACATATATTATCTGTCTTAAACTTGAAGTTTTTGAGGTTAGGAATCTTCATTCAGTATTAAACAAGAATCCATGTGTTCCAGAAATTGTGTTGGGTGCAAAGAACATAAAGATTCCTTCAAGAAGTAGTGCCGGTTGGTTAAATAAGGTGCAAATAAATCATAGCTATATCAAATATTATTGCCATGATTGAGGAAGAATAAGATCTGATAGTGACCAGCATGAGAGAATGATTGATTCTAGCTTATATTCTTTAGAGGAGCTAATGTAATACCTTGTGCTTATTAGGTTTACAAGAAATATTTGTTGATGATGATAATATGGCATAAGGAGAAATTCAGAGAATAGAGGAGGTGGAAAATAGCCTTTCGTAGAATTGAGATAGACATCAAGCTTTGTGATGGTAACAATACTACTCTGCAATGGGTGGCTTTTATTATTAATGCTAACAATCATTTGTTGTAACATAAATTGCTGCCATTTAGAGAGTGCACATTACTCATCAGCACTGTGCTATGTGCTACTTTGCACAGGCCCTTTGTTCAGTCCTCACAAAATCGCCAGTGGCTGTTTCTTCCCCCTTCATGGAAGTGAAAACAGGCCTCCATCAGGAAAGAAATGGCCGAGTCAGAATTCAAAGTATCTCTGTTTTCCACGTTTCTTCACATACCCATTCACTTATTATTAGCAATATAAAGGTAAAACATTACAGCCAATGTTGTCAAAATATTTCTAAAACAATTGCGTATTTGGGATAGTTATAATCAAAACTTAAGACCACTTTCACAAGAGAGATAGTCATGATCTGTTGTTATTATCAGCAGAGTTATGATGGATTCAGAGGAATAAAAGAAAAAAAAAAGGTATGTATACCCTTTTCCTAATAATGTAAAGAGGTGAACACTTGAATAAATTTATATCTTTTGCCCAAATTTCTCTAAACTGTCTGAATTTCCCAATGTTAAAACTTTCAGAGCATAAAAAAGTGCTTGAAAACAGTGAACTCTTAATGAAAGTTTAAAAAAAATTCTTTGAAGTATTTTTGGAAACATTTCGTCAATGAAGATTTAAACTTTAAGTAAAGTTTTTTCATGTTGGATATTCTCTTGGCCATTTTCACTTTTCATTTAAGGTTTTTTGTAGATCTGTGATCTGCATTGTTACAATAAAATGTGTTACAACTATCCACTGAAAACAGCCTTATCCTCTAAGGGTTAGGCTATAAACAAGGATTAGTGTCACTAAACACAATATGGTAGAATTGGGTGTTTCAAATGAGTTATAAATGTTTTAGTGACTTGTAATAAAGCAATGTATTTAAAAAAGAATTAAACAAGTTTTGCATCCTGTTTTTGTTTAGCTACCTTATCTGTAAAGATTTTCCCTTTTCTCCACCCTTTATTTTTCTCAAAATTGCACATTAATATTACATTGCTTTGGTATGTACTGCCTTAATCAAAAAAGCATATGAACTAAGGTCAGCTGTGGGACTGCAGAACATCTCAAAGATGCTATAAAGGGGACGTAAACAAGACATTAGACCTCTTATTGTCTCTCTCTGTGTATCTTTTATTGCCTAACTCAGTGGTCTGTTTTATAGCCATGGTGCTATGCTTACCAGTCAATATTCTACCTGCAAGCTAGACTGATTCTCAGGGAGGTAGAAAATCTTCGGCTGTGGACTTGTACACAGTAGAATTTGTCTGTGTCCCTGTTATTATTTCCTGCCAGTCTGTCTGATGTTCATTTTCCATCCTCTTTTTTCTACCCCTGAGCTGTAAGTATTCCTAGGTGAATACATGTATATCAGGGATAGTAGATGAATGTGTTGACCGCTCAGGGATTTGACCTGGATCTCCAATCACATGAGACAAAGGTTCGGTCTGAATGTCATCTTGAAAGTGTGGTCTCTGTTCATCTATTTTATTCTCTTCTTTCGAACAAAGCTTTTATCGTTCTTTTCTATATTTTTTCTTGTTTTCTTCCATTTCTCTTTGCTTTTCAGATGCATGGCAACATGGCTTTTTCTTCATTTCACAAACATTTATTAAATGCTTGTTACAGGACAGATATTCTGTTAAATTCTGGGGCTATACCAATAAGCAGAAAGGGCCACTGATCTTTGTGACTTATCTGAGAATATTAACATTAAATAAATGGTTCCACACATTATTTATTTAGTTAGTTTGTACTGGGGATTGAACACACAACCTCGTGTCTGCAAGGCAGTCGTTTATGCCACTGAGCTAAATCCCTGGCCCTATTTTTCGAGACAAGGTCTCACTATGCAGTTCAGGCTGGCCTTTAACTCACTTTGTAGTCCAGGCCGGTCTCAAACTCACAATGATCTTCCTACCTCAGTCTCCTGAGTAAGTACTTAAGTGAAAAGAAGTCCTGGAAACAGTCAGTATATGAATTGTTTGTCTTATCTGCATATAACTTAGTCTGATCATGGGTCAGGAGAAGTTTCCCTCTCAAAGTTACCTGGTCTAACATTCACTTGAATTCCTTTCATGAATGTCAAATTTTCCAGTATAAACTGTTTTTTTGTTTTTTTTACAAAATTATGTTAGTCTGCCTATGTCTATTGCTGTATTTTTCTCTCCCCTTACTAGTCTCATAATATCATTATAAGCTCTAAATTATGATACTTAATGAATATTAGCATTTACTTATAGCAGATTTCATGGGGTTACTATATAAATATATATGTGAGTGAAAAATCATGGAAAAAGAAGAAAGGCCAGCTGTATGACTGGGCCTTTAAGGGAGTATACTATTATAAATGTGTATTTACATGACTCATCTAGTTTATCATATACTGAATGACTCACATAACGTGATTCTCTTCTTTGCATCTAAGTTTTGTACTCTGATTTAGTTGATAAAGACCAAGATTTCATGACTGGAGAGATGCCTAGAGTCAGAGAGCTGAATGATATCAGTTGCCTAGAACAATTAAAAAAGCCCTGATTACTTCTGTTTCTCCATTTTCCCTTATGGAAAAAGGACTCGTTACAAAGACACACTTCTCTTTTCCCATTTCCATTGACTTTGTTTGGAAAATACACAAATTTTCAGGTCAACCACTTTGTTCTTTCCTTGAAAATTTGCCTCTCTAAATATGTTTGACTCCCTTTCCTCCCTTTTTTCCCTCCTTCCTCTCTCCCACTTCCCTCTCTTCCTTGTTTTCTTGCTTTCCTTCCCTCTCCCCTCCCTCGCCTTACTGTGTGTACACATCTGCTCATGTATTTCCAAAGTATGTGAGCAGATGTCAGAGCATGAACCAGACTAACCAGATCAATGTGTGACCAAGGTCTCAGTTTAAAGTCTGCATTAAATTATTCTATCTCTTGATATATTAGTAAACTATCTATAGTTTAGCATGACCGTACCTTAGTGATCAATTAGTCCCAACTTTCTGTTTTAAGGGTGTAAGAAGTGAAGCCCAGAGAAATCATGTGACTTGTGGAGCATCGTGTAAAATGTCAGTTCATCTTTCTAGGACTCACTTTAAATTCGGGAGATTAAAAAAGTGTTGCTTCATCTTGAAGGCTTTCTTCAGCTTTATAAAGCTATATTTTTACACTCTAATTCTGATTCTTCTCACCCTACGTGAAAAAAGTCCAGCCTAATGACAGGATCAGCAGTCTAGAAAATTATCTCCATGTCTACTTTTGTTTTTTTAACAGATATTTCTCTCACAAACGTATACCTTTTTTAACATTTTCAATTAACTGAATTTTTGTGAACAAAATCTCTCTGCTCAGACATTTTTGAGAGGCAAAAGACAGAGACAATCCTTTGTTTTTTCCAAGTTCACAACGGCATTAAAACCAACTGACCCACATGCCACCAGTGTTCGAATAAATCCAATACAAGGATCCCTGTGGCTTAAATGCACTGTGGAGCTGGGTGTGTATGTGTTTGAGAGGTTTGCTGTAACTTCTTCTCATCTTTTCTCCCAGTTGGCTTCAAATTTTGGTGGAGCCAGCATCTTCAAATTACTGCCAACGGAGTGCAAACAGAGACAAATAATTTGCTCACAATGCAAATACTTAAGTTTTTGTTTTCATCAAAATCAGTTTCCTTTCTTTCATAGTTACATGGTAGAACATACTCAAACTTTTAAAATTTTATACTGTCTTTAAGGTTTTAGAAATATCAAATTAAAAGTGTATGTGTTTCATTCAGGGATTATAAAATAACGTTAATATGATGATCTTCACCATTTCCTTTACACCACCCTCAGCAATATAGTTTTGTATATATATATATATATATATATATACACACACACACACACACAGTATACCAGTACAGTTATATATAATTGAATACATATTTAATTGACATTATTAATATAAATGTTAATGATATAAAATGTAAATAAGTATAAAAAGGTATTCAATATTTAATCAGCAGTTTTATATATAAACATATTTAGTTAATATAAAATTAATAATTTATATATGAAATATAGCAATATAGTTTTTACATAGTAAAATAAATATATATTTAATTAATATTTGGTTGACTAGTATAATTTTTCTAGTATATCATTGTCAACAAAAACTGAATGTTTTACTTACTTCTTCTTTCATTACTCTTAGAAAATACCTAGGATAATTCCACCTGGACTATCTGTTGAAATATGCTTTTCCCCATCATTTGGTTCTTTTTACAAGACTTTGATTACAGAAGCTTGCTATGGCCAAGTTTTCTTTGTGGCCCAGCCAGAGGTCTGGGTCAAAGGTTAACTCATTTAGAGAGCATTCTGTCCTCTAGAACTACAACTGTCTAATTCTATTTCAAGAGATTATCAGTTTATTGTTTTACTTTTTTGTGAAGAGAGAGTATTTTTCACCTCAGAACCAGAAAAAATACATATATGAATATGATATTTGGATTCCCAGGTCAACCATACCTATGCCTCATATCCTGCAGAACTCTTTCTGCATTTTTTCTTCTCCAACTTTTTGCTGTGATGGAAAAATTAAATAATGTCTCATTATTATTTAACTATCTTGGCACTTTCACACACTTGGGCTCTGTTGTATCCAGGTCTTTATTGCTGTAATCTTTCATTTTACCACATTTCCAGTAAGCAGGTTTACTTTCACATACGAAGAGACTTAAAAAGAAAATTAGGTTTCTTGACTTCTTTCTATATTTTAGAATCAACTTATAAACTGTCAAACCTAAATAAAGGCAGACATGGTGGGGTACCCTTTTAATCCCAGCACTTGAGAGTCTGAATCAGGATGATCCCTGCAAATTCAAGGTCAGCTTGGCTACATAGAGTTAAAGGCCAACCTAAACTGCATAGTGAGACTGTCTCAAAACAAACAAACCTAAAGAAATAGCATGTAATTTGCTGACTAAGAGCTTTGGAAATAAACACTAGTTTTCAAATTACTCCTTGAAGTATACTGGCTGTGTAACCTTTGGCAAGTCACACTTAAAACTCTAAGAATTAGCTTTTTATCTGTGAAATTATGATAATAATAGGTACTTATTAAAATAAAAATTATTCCTAAAATCAAATGAAATCACCTTAAAAGTGTTTTGCTGCTATTTGGTACAAAGAGTTTTTAGTCTTTAAACTCTTGTCATTGATTTTATTATTAACCCAATAAGCTAAGCAAGGTAGGAATAATTATCTGTAGCTATGTCAGTTACTCAGAAAATAGCATGCAATTATCCTCTTAAAAGCAGTAACATTAAACTGGAGTATATTAAAGTATGTTCAGAATGGCATCAAATATGTCTTTAATGTAAGTGTATATATGGAAAACATATCTATAGTTTCTTCCACTGTGTTATAAACAAGTTCTTGTATCCACAAAATCGTACTTATTTTTAGGGCACTGGTGTCGAGAGCCACCTCTTCAAGGAAATTATTTCTTTTGATCCATTTAGTAACTTGATCCCAGCTGCATAAAAATAGACTTGCAGCATTTCATTTTTTACAGACTGCTGATGGCTGCATTCCATAAGTTAAGAAATCTGTCAAAAGGAAGCCTCTTAAACTCAAAAGCTTTTACAGAAACTTGTTGCATTTGCTGTTATTCAAACTAAAATTATTTGCAATTCACCAAATATAGACTTTAAAACCTAGCTTTAAAATACTGAATATGATTCTTAATTTTGCATTAGCTATAGCCTATTAAAATTGTATTGAAGTTCCACAATCAATGATTACATAGTTTCGTGATGATTTAAATACTTTCTCTATGGTGAAATGAGGAAAATCGTTCAAATGAATTTAGTGTGCCCAGCATTACTGTGTTTATGGAGTGTAATGAAATTGATAATGGTAGTTTCAACAAAAACTATTAGTTATGGCAATGAATGTCTTGACCACTTAGCAAGAAGTTTCTTACTCTTCCACTTATGTTTATGAGTTTATTTATGAGGTCTGGCAGTTTAGTGTGAGATTTTGGAGTTTTGTTATTGTTTCTTAACTTTAATCACAAAACATATCAATCACAACAGTAAAAAGAACAGATGAGTTAAGATAATCCAAATGAATTTATCTAGCATTTATTTGATAGGCCAATACTATTTTATCTAGAACTCCAAAATTTTCCACATCTATCCTCTAACTGGATTATTCTGAAACAATTCTAGAACATTTCGTTCTCTACCAACAAAAATTTCAATGTGAATGTTTGAAAGATAAGAGTCTTAAAAACAAGCAAACAGTGACCACGAGACTTTACTGCTTTTTTGGTATTACAGCCAAGACAGAAATGTTTTTAATGTTGTCTTCAATGCCTGCTACTGGCCCAGGTTCCTCAAAGAACAGTACAGAATGTGTACCTAAGTTTTTTTTTTTTTGTTTGTTTGTTTTAATGTAGTACTTGGTAGAAAAAATGGAATTAAAGTACCTAGTGTAGTCTGGAATTCTAAGTAACATTTCCTTATATATCTAAGTTTTTACCACTCTACATCATAGATATTTCTGCAAGCAAGGGTTTGTGAGATAGGGAAGAAATGGGTTCAGTTAGCTCTGTGGCTGCTAGGAGTAGAAGAGGAAAGCCGACAGTTTCCAGTTTGATCACACTGTCCTCTTTTGCCTAGATCTAAAGTAAAAAACAAAACAAAAAATTGAAAGAAACAGATATAGACACCGTGGTCTTTAGTAAAGCACATAATACCCTGGGCTAATTAATCACATTCACAGCTCCTCATTAGGGTATAGTGTGCCTCCAGTGAGGTAGGTGGAAAGTATCTGTATTGAAGAAAAGCAGGGTCTTACTACCCAAGAGTATAAACTCACACTTGTCACAGTTGGGAAACATGAAATGAAGTGAAGATTTGGCAGAAATCTGAGTAACTGGATCCATGTGCTATAGAAGTGACTAAAGTGTGATCTGAGGGACAACAGTGTTTTGGGAAGCTAATGTTTTAAAGCCCTTCAAAAAGGGAGCTCTTGGAGCCTGAAGTACACAGTTTGCAGCAGAAATCACACACACACACACACACGCGCACACACACACACACACACATCTTGGAGCTGTTTTTTTGTTTGTTTTGTTTTTGGTTTTCGTTTTTTGTTTTTCCTTCACTGAACAGTCTATGGGACTGCTAATGCTTCATATAGTCTGCTGGAAATATTGGTGTAAGTGATGACTGTGGGAGTGGGAAAGGAAACTGAATTTTTCATCTTGTCCACTTCATAGGTTTACATTATTTATGTGATTATTGTTACATTACTGAAATTTGATATGTACGTGTTTCAAGAAAATATTTCTTAGAGCATTTAAATTAAGTAAACCTAAAACTATTTTTCTGACATTTGAAATGAAAAATGTTAAATGGGAGGTGTTCCACACTTTTGTTTCTGACTCAACCTCTGGAAAAGTGCTGTATTTTTCATATGAGTAAAAGTAGGTACTCTTTTCTTTCCTTTTCTTTTCTTTTCTTTTCTTTTTTTGAAATGTTAAATGTCACATCCATGTGAACGTCAGTGCTATTAAGATTGGAAATGTGACTGCTAGACTTGCATCTGAATGACCAAGAGCAAACCTCTTGCTCCGTAGCACTTCAGGAAGAAAACTCTCATCTTTCCAGTTGGACCATAAAATCCATGATATCAGAAACAACAGTGGCAAAGATAAAATGTCCACCAGACAGAGCCGTAGACAAGACAGACCACAATGGAGCACTGTTGTCAGTTTCTGGTTTTATACTTTTTGGAGAATATTAACAAACTGATAAGTTTTTCTTCTAGCTCTAAGTGTCTTTCATTTAGAAAGAGGACTGTAGTAATGAGGGATGTTGCTTTCAGGATGAAGAAGCATAGTTTAAGAGAATATAAAGATCTTCTCAAATATTTGAAAAATATTCTTAATAAGCAAAAGTGCCTGTTTTTTTGTGACTCCAGAGGGCAGTACTTATACCAATGTGAGAAAGTACAGAGAAGGAAAGTATACACTGATATGAACGCTTTCATAATAATTAGAACTTTGAGCCGTGGTAACACAAAAAGTGGCGAGTTATGGTACCTGAAAATCCCAGTTATTGAAGTTATATCTGTATATCAGATTTATCATCTAGAGAATCCGCTCATTAACTGGAAGATTGGATCACAGGACCTTCAATATCTTAGGGTATTTTATAAGTTAGAGTTGCAACCAAAATTGCCCCAGGTATGTTGAAAAACATTTAAGAGTCTGATAAAATTTGTAATTCTATCAATAAAAATGCACAGATACATAAAATTTACATATGATTGTGAAGGCTCGTGGTCTTTTTGAAGCTTGTTTGTAGATTCTACAGTAAGAAATATGGTCTATAACATAATTAAGATTACAAGTGTGAGTAAATCACTTAACCTATTTAGACCATGTTTTTTTTATTTTTTTACTTTTTTTGAGACAGGATATCACTAGAGTCTGCCCTTGAACTCATAATGTAGCCAAGATGGGCCTTAAACTTATGGTGATTACTCACATGTGCCACCACACCAGGCTTCTTGTCCTCATAATTAAGGTGTAGCAATTAAATAATTTTCAATACTGATAGGTCATTCCATTAATTTACATATACATGTATATATAGATATATTAGTAATTTGGTCATGTATGTATGTATATATATATATATATATATATATATATGAGGAGGGGGGATGGATGGGTGGGTGGAAAGCAATTCTTGAATATAAGACATTCATAGTAGAAACAAACAGAAATGGAAAGTAGAGTTCTTCTCAAAACTTGAAACATTGAAGCCTAAACAATAGAGGCAATAAAGCTTTATTTCCCTGTTATTTTGGACACAAGCAGCATGTTCTCAAGTCTCAATTTCCAACTTTGACTTTTGGCTATTTGTAGTAATGAAATAAGGCACAGAAGGTTTGTGTGGGAGTTAGACATGAGCAAAAATTGAGGAATGATTTTTATAATGAAAGAAAATTTAAAGGCATGGATGAGTCCATTTTATAGCTCATTAATTCTGCCCTTAATTGACAGAAATCATTGCTGAGATGGTCCCTGTGAAGAAATTATGTGCACATGCATATACAAATATGCATGTACCTGTTGAATAGAAGTGATTTCTTTGAACTGAATTTGTAGGAAGAATAAAGACCTCCATTCCCTTAGTATCAAAGGACAGGTTTGTTGGGTGTTACACATCTGTGGTCTGTCTTTGGATCACATGAGACTGTCTAAAGTAATCTCGAAAACATTTCACATGCAAAACAGTTCTCAGTGGTAGAAAGAGCACTGCAAAGGAACTAAGTAGAAATTTCATAAGCATTTTTGCACTCCTGCCCATCAAAGCAAGGAAGATTTCTGAATAGCACCTCCCTTCTATACCTCCCAACCATAAACTCATCTTTTTTTCCCCCATTCCTCCTCCACTACCTTTTCTCCTCCTTAACATAAACAGTTATTTATGGTTCATTCTAGGAAGTGCTTGGTGCTATAGGAAAAAAAAAATTAAGAGGAGTTACAGAGATTTGTCTGGGAAGGACATCACTCTTGAAGGTATTTACTATCTAGTGGCAGTGGGAAGACACCTGGAACAAATCAACTTCTCTTTGTTTCTCATAAATATATATGGCATGCCAGAAAGCATTGTCTTAACAGCAGCAGCGGGCATTTATGAGTACCTGCTCGTGCCAGCCCTCAGGTTGACAAATAGTTGTGAGCATGTGTTCCCCAGTCTCTGGTTAAGAATGCAGAATCCTGAGCACATCCCCAGAAATGTAGTAAGTTCATCCAGCACAGGGCACAGTGTCAATCCTGGGCTTTATAGGAAAGTACAGTGTGTGACTGGAGGCTGCATTTTTAAACAATTAACTACTTCTTAGAGAATCAAAGCAACATGGAATATATACATTACTGTAATGTGTTTGCAGTAATGTTAGAGAGACAATGCTTACATATACAGCGATGGTTTATTAATACATGGTGGCTGAAATCATGTTACGTAAGTGGCACACAAAATACATGGAGAGAGTCTGGGAGGAGAGGGGGAGATTTTATGAAAGAGGAAGATGTTAAGGTACACTTTTATTAAACAGAATAAATACTATTTTTTGAAGAGACATATTGTCTGGTACATATGAACATTATTTATTTGATACTTTCATTTTAGCCTTTCCTTTACATTCCTTAATTTCCTCAGTTCACATCGTGCCTTTCTCCCAAGTCTGAGGCTCTACCCTCCACACTCTTTTCCACCTCTGTCTGAGAGATTGAGAGTATGCCTAGTTGCTGCACATTTAGGAAGATAAGAGCTCGCAGAAATGGGTAGGAGGGCATACTAATCAGTACAGTGCATGGTCACTCTTCCTGGAGTTGTTGACCAGGGCTTATTTCAGTATTTTCCATCAGTATGTCAGACAGCTTCAAATACGTGGGTATTTGTGCTCATAGGTAATATTATGGGAGGGAATTACAATCAGAAATAAAAAATGATGCCAAACGTTGGCAACTTTTCCAAGTCAAACATATGTAAGGTAACTTTGCATTCATTCTAGCACAATATAGAAAACAAAATGACACCATGATATTTTAAATTATTTGGGCCTATTGATTCATAATTGCATGATTTGGTTAACTTCAATAAAATTAATCTATATGATTTGGCTTGCAAGAATAAAATTTCAGTTCTAACTAGAGTGTTTAAAACTACACACAAACTTTATCAGAAACTGGTAATTTGGTAGGTACAGTGTAATTACAGAAAATTACAATGAAAAATACTTATGCAATAAGTAAATGCATGTATTTGTTTGTTGATTTTGCACATGCATTTACACTCTCTTGCCTGCTGTTGCCGTAATGTTTTCACCCCATATCTCTTTCTCTGCTTTTGATGGTCTTGCTCTTTGCTCCTCTTTTTCAGTATTTCAGGCTGATTTTAGCCTCCCCAAACTGGTGGCCACCCAGACTCAGTTATTTTGGTTTTGTTTTTTGATTTTGTCTTTTGGAATTCCAATCTACTCCTTGAAAAGCATGGAATTTATTTTCATAGAATTAAAGATAGATAAATGAACATGCATGATATTATAGGCATAAGTCTGTTACTGTCTCCTCAAGAAGATAGTGATGGTTTACTTGTCAGCCCTAGCACATCCAAATGCATCTCTTCCATGCGAGCTCCTTCCCTTCCCTTCTTTCATGTAAACCTACTCTCAGTTTCCTAGGGTGACAGTTAGTCTTAATATTATTTTTATTATTTCTTAAGAACTGTATCACTTCTTATCCAAAGAAATATGCAGAGGCAAGAATCTACAAAAGGGAAATTTCTCAGGTTGGGAACAAACCTTCAAATTTCCACTTCTTCCCTCTCTGGAACCTTCATATACGTTGTGTGTCAATATCTGCTACCTTATTAACCTGTTCTACCTATTGTCCCTTGCTGTAGTTGCAAGGCCAATAAAAATAAACATATTTTTCTGTTTAGATGGAAGCCCTAGAGCTTTTTATGATATCTATAGTATCTCCCTTGGTCTCTGTCACTCCAGACTGAATAAGGCTCTCATGACCATCTGGTCTCCCACCTGTTTGTCTATGCATCTTTTAAAATGGGGCAACCAACGTGTCAAATCCTTTCCGTTGTATTCCTTATGTAAAGCTCTAAAAATTATTATTACTGCCAAGGGTTGGAAGTAGAATTGAATTCATGCAAACATTTTTAAATAACTGTCTCAAACTGTTGTCTGTTGGCACATATTTTTGTTCCATGAAAATCTCTGGGTTGCTTTTTAGCAACATAGTTTAGGTCTCCTTCATCCTGTGCTTAAACTACTGATCTTCTCAAATCTTAATGCAGGATTTTACATTTATGCTTGTTAATTTTTTTTTCTCTAAAGCGCATGGGAATTTGAAATTGTGTTTTATGAACTTTGCAGTAGTTTAATCTATCTTAACCTCTGTGTGAGCCCTCTGGATTCTTCCTCAATCATGTTCATTTTCTTGTTTGCCTTCCTTCACATGAGCAACATGTATACAGAAGGAAAAACAAGTCTAGTTTAAAGTATTTATCAGGGCCTTTGAGGACTATAGGAAGCAACGACAAAGACATTCTTTGGAAAGTGATGTAGCTATTGATCTTATGCCACAGTGGTTTTCTGGCTGCCCAAGTTGAGAACTTGTTGCTTAAATGCATTTAATCATGGTGTGATACTCAAGAGTTAAGGCAACTGAAACTTTTTTGACAGGCAGGTAATCATGTGTGTACATCACAGTTAATAGTGGCCTTGCAGAATGACAGAATATTAAATGCAAAGGAATGTTTTGGATCAATACTTGTTTCTTAAAAACTTCATAAACAGCCTTTGCCAAATCGGTGGTAAGCACCTGGTCAATAAGCATGTCTGAGTGGGGAACGCTGCTGCTTTGAAATTCTCTGAATATAAAAGTTATATTAGCTGAGGCAAGAATACGCATTCAGCTCCAGTTAGATTAACTACATCTGCAGGGCACGTTCTGTGTGCTGTAAGGTGCCTTTCATCCTTTCATGGACTCTAAGGAGAGTCAGGGTCACCTCAGCTCAGGAAGAGTAGACAGGGAGCCCAAATACTTTTTTGTTCAAAAAGAACCAAATCCCCCAGTGATTTCTTTCTGGATGAGCTTAGAGCCTGGTACAGATCCTCCTGCAGAAGTAGGTGCTCAATCAATACTTGTTAGATGAATAAATAACTAGGTACATTGACGAATAAATGCATACGTGAATGCACAGCAGCCTACACTTCCTCACATTCTCACACTTGGGTATTAATACCATATGCATATACATATACATATACATATACATATACATACACGAATAAACATATATACATATACATAGATATATGCATATATATGTATACATACTTATAGGTGTATATCATGGATATCGTGGATCATGCCCATAGATTATATATATATATGTGTGTGTGTGTGTGTGTGTGTGTGTGTGTGTATAGTTTTATTTTTTGAAGCAGGGTCTCACTATGTAGTTCAGGCTGGTTTTGAACTCATGGTGATACTCCTGCCTCAGACTCCCAAGTGCTGGGATTGCATACCTGGTATATTACTAGCAACACGACGAGTTTAATACTGGGGAAGATATACTTACTACTAATAAGCCTAGGCCCCTTCAGAAATGCCCCAGTTGAGTGTAGTGAGTGTGTCTTCAGCAAGTTCTTATTCCCTGTCTTCAGGGAATGGAATGTTCTCTTCTCTTTTTCCTGACCTGTTCAGTTCAGGGAAGAAGCACTTCCCTTCAGGTCTATGTCATTCTTTACTCAAAGGCATTTTATTCTGTTCAAGAGCCTTGGATAGCCTTATTTTCCACTTACTATCTTCAACAGGTCCCCATATTGAGGCAACTGTATTAACTATTCTGAAATGTGTGTATCTCTGGAAGAACCAAAGCATATCATACAGTTTTCCTGATCAATAAATGTCTCTCTTGGATGACTAGAGGTACAAGTTGTATGATTCACCCATCTAAGTAATGGTCCTTCCAGAAATTGGTTATATGTGCTAGGTGAATGTTTGGTTTCAGAACCAGTTAACCTAACTTACATGGGATGAAATAGTCTATTTTTCAGATTTCATAAGAAGACTAAATGCAGGGCTCGTGTAATGCATGTAGAAAGGTAACAAACACCTAGGCCCCTTCTGCCTTCTTCCTTCTCCTTCCTTAATGCGTAGTTTCTCCTGTGATGTTTGCCTGGGTCATTCCCATAGACATTAACACTGCATTTTGGCAAGAGAATTAAGATTTTACAACTCAAAGCTCAAGGAAAATGCTTTCTAAATTTGCCTTTAAAAAAGAAACTTTCCTAATGACATCCATTAGCCTTTTTCTCAAGATTAACTGGGTTACAAGGTGACCTCAAGGTAGTAAAACTGAAGAGAGTGAGCTTTCGTGATGTGGCACTTTGCAACTCTGTGCACTTCATCCCTCCACCGCACTCCGTGGTGGCCCTGTTTACCAGGGAAAAGACAGAGTAGTTGTGGAAAACAAAACCAGAAGCACTCTACCGCAGTAGCTTTTCCTTAGCTGATAGCTTGCTCTTGTAAGCAAAGAAGAGATCTTTTCCAAAATATCACAATTGGGCATTGCTGATTTTGAAAATGAATCTTGGTGTTTCTTTGTTGATAGTATTTATTCAGTAAGTCATGGAGAACTATTGAATTATTTAGTATTGGGTCTGAGTCTTACTCCTAATCATTGTGTTTTTGCAGTTTCTTATCTTGAAATATCAACATATTTTCCATTCTCTGACCTTTCAGCAATTCAACTTTTTTTTTTTAATGCTGAGTCCTAGAAACTTAGTGGTTTCAAACATCTGTCACCCAGCTAGCCTATTATTGATATTGATTATTGGTTTGAGGAACTTTGGTTGGATGAAAGTAACATCACTCATCTTTCCCAAACCCCCTTATCTCAGTTATAGTGAGACTTCAACCCTCTAAGATTATTTTATTGTAATGGATGGTTTTTACTCTGCTTAGATATGCATCTTTTAATGTGTTTTCTGTACATAATTACCCGTTTCCTTTAATTTTTACACATAATTTTTAATTTAAACAATAGATTATCCCATCAGATTTAGAAAGTATCATTTCAATTACATGTAAAACAGGAAATATCTGCTATGTTAATACTTATTTCCTCGTTCCTAACAGTGTGAGGGATACGATGTTATACAGATAAAATTGAATGACTGGGAAATACATTAAAATAAACTGCAAAGTTTTGTCACAACCTTATGAGTTACTATGAAGCCATATAATGATACTTTTTTCCATGGACAGTTTGTCAGTGTCTTTACACATAACCCATATAAACAGCAAACCATTAAAAAAAAATGGACTGTGATTTTCCTTTCCCACATTTTTTACATGTAACCATTATTTGCCTTCATTATAAAAGGGTACACTTTACTCTTCCATGAGTGTAAATACACTTAAATTGATTATGATTTTCACATGATTTTGCAAAGCATGATTCTGTGCTACAAATTTTCTCAAATCTGCATTTATTACTGACTGGTAGAAGTCATTAACAGTGTTGTTAATCTAAAAGTTGAAGCAAACATTTTCTGAAATTTACATAGTTCTCAATATTCTTCAAATGTTAGCAAGTTTGAGCAGCTTCAAAATAAAAATCATCTGTATTTTTCCTAAAGAAAGAGAAGAAAAAAGCCTCATGTATCAGTTCAAATTAGTTTTTGTTAATTTTCTTCAGTATGTAGCAGTTTAATTTTTCCCGTGCTTTGTAGACTTTCTGAAAGCATTACAACATGAAGGATGGTTTCTATTTACTTATGTGTTTATTTATTTTTTAATCTCTTCCATTGACTGGGTGAGGGGTCTGACTTTGGGAGTCTCTTGTACTTTCTCTAGAGCCTCTTTATGTAAATTGAAAAGAATCAGTATTACTTGAAAAATATCTAAAACTTTTATTTAACAGTACAAAAGGGGGTACCATTTAATCCCTCAAGTAGGAAATTGCTTTTCTTTATGATCCATTGGTTTCATACTCTTCTCTGGCTGCTGGTGCTGAAGAAGAAAAGAACCACGTTTACTCCTCCTTTACCGTGTCTGTTTTCTCGCTGCTACAAAGTTTGGCAGTAAATAATAGTTGAAATGAGTAAATTTAAATAATAATAGTAAAATGCATGACTGATAAAAACTTCAAGTGGCAGTTGGATAACTGTAATTAAAAAGAAACTTGGGAAAATCTGCAGTGAGAAATAAGAACTTTGCATAGTTTAACAATGAGGCTGCTATTTATCGGCGGTTCTCCTATGTGCTACTGAGTGTTAGAGTCGAGCAGCCTATGCTCTAAAACCGATGATTTTTTGATGGGGGGAGGTTTTTCTAGGAGTTGCTTTGAATTTTTGATAAAAACTAAAGCAAAATGTTGCTAATATGAAGGAATATTGATTTCGTTTGTTTGCAGTCGATCTTCCTTTGCTCATGAAAGTATACTGCTTTAATTACCTTTTAAATTTATGTTTGCTAGACTGGTTAGTAGAATTACTTTTAAAACAAACTACTGTGAATTGGACTAAAATGATTCTGTTCTCAGTATTTGAATCCTAAATTGTATTGGTGCATGCAATTTGGCAGTACCCAGAAAGCTAAAAATGTTTCCCTCCCTTAAAAACTAAAACAGAAAATTCAGCTTTAATTATTTAGCAGGAATGCCAAAAGAGACATTTATTTCTATTTGTATAAAAATTCCCCTAAATCTGAGAATGTTTCTCGTCTCTCTTTGACTAGGTGCTTAAATTAATGTAAGAGTAAACTAGTGTATTTGAAAATGGTATGAGACAATCATCAGACATTTTTCCCCAAAATCATCAGATGCACTTTTTAAATATCTATCTTGTGTTAAATATTGAAGACCACACCATATGCCTAATGAAAGCTTCATTAGGAAGACATTAGTAAATTAATTCCACTGGCTGCGTGGTTTGTTTTATTTAGAATGCAATAAGGTAAGTTCATTACTTTACAGGCATAATGTTTTCTACTGTACCTCAGCGCAGCCAGCAACAATCCCACAGAGGTCTGTGGATCTGCAAACACCTGTCAAGATAAACACACAGTTCTCAGGGGGAATTATCTCAGCAATAGAACAGAGAAAATGTGAAGAAAAGTAATTCTTTCACAAAAGAAAAAGAAGACGGTTAAAGAGAAAAAAACATTAATTAATAATTTTTCAAAGTGCCTCAGAGGTCATATATTTCTTTTAAAAGTATCAGAAAATTCCCTATCCTTTAAGAATAAAGGTTTTGGAGCATATACTACTCATTCTTAAATAAATATTCTAAGAAACTTGAACTTGTGAAATACTGAATACTATTTAAATTTAGCCACTGAAAGTTTCTGTAGCTCTTGAAATTATTCTTCCCTTATCCATCCCAGAGCAAAAGTTCTACATTATCAGTTGTGCTTTTGTGATATTATTTAGATAGGTATAATGATGATAGTGGCAGTGGTTCCATTATAAAACCTGATAATAAAGGATTTATAAGTTGACTATAAATGTTGCTCTGAAATTCAAATTGGCAATAACATCTTATCTTGGTGAAATTTTTTTCAGAAAGTGTAGTTGAAAAAGAAATCTGTTTTTAACATAGGTATGAAACTATGACAATGAATTTCATTATTCTTTATAACCAATTAACTTACCATTTATATTAAAATTTAGCCTAGGTTACTTATATATTTTAGGCAAGAGGAACGGTTCACAAAAAAACCTACATGAATAAATAGAAGAGGATTTATTTCTTTACTCTGTTGATTTTGGTCATTTTAGGCTCCTAAATGTGGAAATAGACTTAACCAGTTGTTTTAATACTTCACTCATTCATTCAACAGAGTAGTTGTGTGGCCACACTATTACGTATCCTGAAAATTATTTTCAAGGTAGTTGTAATAGTGCATGACTTGAGGAGTTAGCAAATAAGTGGCAGAGTTCAGAAAAATTTTCCAACCAGGAAATATGTGTTCAATTTGGTAGAAACATAGGAATTTAATAGAAGAAAAAAGGAAAAAAATTTTTTTCAGAATAAACAGCTTGAGCAATAATAAAGAATTTAAAAATATAAAAAAATGCAAGGTGTTTTAGGGTAGAGGGAAAGATCATGTGGCTGGAACCTGGGGTGTTTGTACAGGAAGCTGCAGAAGTTAGGCTGGATGGAAGAAAAGAGATACAATGAGTGGAGCAAATCACAAGTACTTACAATACTGCGCTCTAGATCTTGACTTTACCAGCCGAAGAGATGTTTATCATTGTCTTAGTTACTTTCCTCTCATTGCTGAGACAGAATACCTGACGCCCAAAATTAGGGAAGAAAAGGTTGATTTCTTACAGTTCTTGGGGGTTTCAGTCCATACTCAGTTGGCTCCAAGGCAGTGTGGCATGGTGGGGCAGCCATTCATGGCAGCTTCAAACCACAAGGCGCAAGCCGGCAAGAGAGGGGAAAGACAGCCTTCCTCCCACTCTTACACTGTATGTATGCTCCACCCCTGGGCAGATGCAACACTCATATTGCCAGTCCCAGTGCTAGAGAAGCCGATCATGAATGCCAGACTTGGCCCAGTGCATGATTATATGAGGCTTAAGTTGGGGCCACCCGATCACACTATAACAATCATGGAATAGTCATACCAACTATAAGGCTAACATCAAAATAGCACCTTGATGAAATGAGTAATCTAATAAATCTTGAATGGGATGAGGGTCAAATTGTAGGCCCCCAAAGAAAGATAATTAAGATTCCATCCACAGTGCATGATTGAATTCCTTCTAGTGCAGTAAATGATAATTTAGGCTCCAGAAAATAAATTCATATTAATGAATCAAAAGGTTTTATGTTTTTAAGTGTTGTGATAGTCAAAAAATTAAATATATGGTATGTGCATGGTTTCTGGTGCCTGTTTTGAATATCTGTGTTTACTAGAGAATTAGCAAATTGTGTGTTAGTTCCAGCATCACCCTAACTTGCTTTATGGTTGCCTTTCCAACTTTAATTCCATTGTCAAGAATGCCATCTTTCTTCAGCTTTGACAGATATATACAGTAAGACTGTGACCGGGAGGTAGGCAGACAGAACCCTGGTGAAACTAATGGTCATTTTATGGCAGTGATCTTTTCTATAACTGGTACTGGTCTGCCTGGAAATCTGATATACCAGGAGCTGGAAGTGACTGCCTTCTTTCTTTTGTTATGTTGAATGACTACTTCATTTTATTTAGAAGCAAATATAAGTTCTGGTTTGTTTTCTCCCTACCATAAAAGAAGTAAGAATAACCTATGGTAAACAGCAACAATAACAAAACTAGTGTATGTGTACACAAGATACTTCAATTTTTAAAAATTTAAATATGTTAAAATGTTTAAGCCTTATAACATCCTTGCAAATATCTGTCCCTTTTACAGAGGGGAAAATTGCATTTAATGAACCTGCCTAACACCATATAGCTAGTAAGTTAGTATAGGTAGAACTGAACCAGTCTTAGTCTAGTGCTTTGCTTCTTGCCCTTAGCCACTAGCAAGGCTAACCAAAGAAGAGCTCAGATACAAAGTTGAGAAGGAAAATGAGTTTTTCCAGTTACAGTGTAGAGAATTTACAGTTGTATACTATAAAGACGAGTATGAACAGGTTTATATGAGAGATTTCTCGAAGTCTTTAATGGATGCTTTAAAGAAGAGAAATAGGAACACCATTGTGGTTGTCCAAGCCTAGAGTATACCAACCTGCCTGATGTTTTATAGGATTGGCTAAAAGGAGGTAAGATCATTGATTAATAGCTTAATGAGAAAGCTTTTCATATGTTCATTTATCAAACTTGTGTTAAGGACCTTGATAGTCAGACAGAGCATTGGTTCACCAAGTCTTGTTCCTCTGAGTCAGAGACTTCAGCATGACCTGGCAACCTGTTAGAAGTAGGTTACCAGGATCCCCCTAAGAATCAGGGGATCAAAGCAAGGCATTCTGTAATTTCACAGATCTTCTGTTGGTTCCTGTGCACACTGAAGTTTGACTATCAAAGATTAGGGAAAACAAGTCTAAACTAATAAATTATTGGGAGCCGTGTAACTTAACTATAGACTATGGGAGGGGGTTTAGAATATGGCTAAATCTAAGACAACATCACAGCTTATTATCTTTATGTCTGTAGCATCTAGCTGCAATATATACATATGAATACCGAATAATATCTTAGAAACTATCTCATTCCTGGGACAGCTATCCTACACTCACAAGTTAAAGAAGGAAAGGTATATTTTAGCTCACTGTCTGTGCAGGTTTCAGTCCGTAGTTGGCTGGCTCCAATGCAGGATGTCACGGCAGAGGGACATAAAAACAGTTCATGTCAAGACAGGCATAGAAGATGAATAACAGTGAGCCTCCCTTTCTCTTATACTTCATTCAGGCTATAAGCCTATTTTTGGTGCCATCCACACTCCTGGTGGACCTTCCCATTATCCATGCCCTGCATTATGCTAAACCAATCAGTAGACTAATTTAATTATCATACATTTTAATCCATATTCATACACCCTAGATCCAGCCATCTCTTAAAATGTCTACCTATGATCAGATGAGGTTTTAGGGAGACATCTATATACAAGCCATGACAGGTATTTACATTTATTAAATGCTTAATATATTTTAGAAACTGTTCTGATTTCATTATGCATGTTATTATAATCATTTGACACATGAGAAAGCTGGGGGAAAGAACTATTAAACCCAGTCACATCAATAATAACAATAGAAAATAATAATAACAATGGGTCTTGTATTCAAATTCCAATTCTGGCACTCTCACTGCCTGCTCTCCCATTCCACTGTCAGCACACTTTGAAAGAGTACCGGAGGCAAGGAGTAATGGTTTGTGCCCATGATCCCAGCTGCTCTCGAGGCTAAAGCAGGAGGATTACACATTGGAACCTACTGTGGGCAATGTAGTGAGAACCAGTCTCCAAACAAGCCTTGGTGTGTACCTGTGTGGTAAAGCACTTGCCTAACCTGAAGGAGGCTTGGTGTTCAGTTCCCATTACTACTTGAGAAGAAAGGGAGAAAGGGAGTGAGGGAGGAAAGAAGGTTACTGTCTTTCTCTCTGTTCTGACCCAGAACTACAGGTAGTAGGATACATGGGGTCTGTTTGTCTTTTTTTTAATGCTGATATCGGTATAAATGCAAAATGCAAGACTGACATTCTTCTCATTTTTAATTTTTGAAAGATTAGCACTGCCTATGGGTTTTAATATACTTCCCCTCTGCTGCTTTTAGTGTCTACTTTTCTATTTAGAAAGCTTAATACTGAGCTGTAAGGCTTTCCAATTAAGCCTAAGTAAAACATGGAAAGGTTGAAGATGTCTGCCTGACAACCATCCTATTCCTTGAGACAGTAGGGTTGATTTTGGAACATGAGAAAACAATTTGAAATGGTCTGTCCTTCTCCATTTCTTCACCAACCTCCCCTTCCACTCACTTTCCTCTCCTGATTCCTTTGTCCTCCTCCTCACTCATCTTTCAAACCCATTTTCCATTTCTTAAGCCTGTTTTCAACCTAGACTTCCTATTTTATCCTTCATACACATCAACAACTGTGAGTTAGCATATGAAGAATTAGCACACACAACTTGTAGGTATTTCATATAAATCTCAAAAAAAACCACAAAGGCAAGGGAGGGTTAACCACTCTTTCCCAAGTTTCCACAAGTACAGGTCATAATTAGGTCAAATGTTAGGCAAGCTTCTGGCTCAGAAACAGACAGCAATACATAGGCATAAAGTTTTATAGTCTGGTATGGAAGCTCAAAGAAGTTTCAGCACTTTTTCCTTTTAGCACCCTGAAAATGTCTGGCAAGAAAAATTTTTTCTAAAGCAAATAAGACTATTTCAGCAGCACTATCCAGTTCACCATCTTTCGGAATTAGGAATGGTTAGGGGTCAAGGTTAGTACCTACTTCGTATGATTCTGTAATGAGTTAATACGGGTAAAACTCTTAGAGAAGTGCCAACTACAAACATGTCCTTACTACTGCTATAGTTTTGACAGCAGTCCTCATGATAAAAGGTGAAAAACCTCAGAGATTAACATAGTCTATGCCAGCAGAAGTGAAGTATGTCTATAAAATATTTTGACTAATCCATATTCTTGAATACTAATGATTTCAACAGAGAGAACCTGTTCTTAATTTCCATTATACCAATAGACAAGACATTAATTCCTCCAAATAACCAATTTCCAACATGTATTCTAACTAATGAGCAAAGCCATGTCACGATTGATATGCTGATGTCCTAAGGCTTGTAGAAGTAACCTCTGACTTCTGTAATTCTGGCTGACATGCTAGCACACAAAGTCCTAATGAAGTGCTGGATGTGGTGGCATACATCTGTAGTCCCAGCTACTGGGTAGGAGGATCTCTGAGCCCACTAGTTCATGGCCACCCTAGATAACATAGTGAGACTCTGCCTCTTACAATAAAAAGTACTGGTAATTGCTCTTATGACACACTCTTATGAGGTACTGCACAACACTAACACACTTATATCACACTGCCTGCTATGCAGTATGTAAGGGTAAATTACAGGTAGTGAAATACCGTATTTCCTCTCCCAAATTCTCATCTCATCTAAGAGCAATTTGTCACATGCTACCTCAATTTCCCTTTGACAATATAATTCCAAACTCAAGTACCAATCAGCTGAAGAGACATAATTAAAGAGTAACTACAACCTTCATTTGTTTCATCCAGATCAAACACACATTTGTTCCTAAGAATTTTTCCTACTGCTAGACAGAGAATTTCTCCTTTTCACAAAATTACTACCATTTATAACAAATATTATAGTGGCGTTGGCAGCACAGCATCCACCCTTGAACCCTCTAAGTTTCTCAGAGTTGCTCTGAACATCTGCCTGAAGGGCTGCAGCTACAATTTCTTCTTCTGAGGCAGCCATAAATATTTCTTCTTTGGCTCTTGAGACCCCAGAAAAACTAAGATTTCTTGCCTATTCTTTCTCTAGCCCTACTTTTATCTCCCAAGGTTCTAGGTATTATAATGCACCAGTGGGGCTCTTTTTCAGTGCATGCCCTTGGGAAAGTTCATCAGACTTCATTCCAGCCATCTGGGCTTTAATTTACACAGATCACTGTCCAAATAGCCTGACCCACCCTTTCCTAGTAATCAAGAGAATAATAAATCCAGTTGATCCTCTTTATTCACAGATACACATTCACCTCGCTTTACTGAAATTTATTTGTAGCCCCAGGTTAATCCTGCAAATGGTAGCCATTTGCAGACATGCAGAGAATGGTGAAAAGGCCGAGTTCTGGACACGTGTTCTCAGCTCAGACTGCACATGGAAAGGTTGTGCCTGTCTCAGCTTCCCACTGTAAACATGAACCCTATTTCAGTTTATTTAGTGACAACTCTTTTTTGTTTGTTTGTTTTTTGTTAGTGATTCTGCCCTGTAGAACAGTACCAAAGCCTAATGTTGAAGTGCTTTCTAAAAGATGTAAATGAAAGAAAGCTATGATGTATCTTAAGACACACTTTTTGGATCTGTTTCCTTTAGATTTGTGACGAGTACTGCTGGTCATGACTTCAGTGCTAATGAGCCAAAAACACATATTAAGTAAGGCATCTGTAAGTGGAGTCACATAAAATAAAGTTACGCATTGATCAGTTGATCAAAATTTTATGACCAGAGATTCCCAGGAACCTAAACCTGCATTTCTTTCTAAAAGTACTGGTTTAGTGTTTGCTAATTCAGTGCTAATGGTGACTTTATAGACTATAGCTACTGAGAAAAATGACAGTTGACTGTATGTGCTAAGAAACTTATGTTTTGTATATGCTGAGCACTAGAGGGAGTGCAGATAAAGTTTTGACTCTTATCCTTTTCAGGAATCTACCATCTACAGGGAAAGGGAAGGGCAGATTAATACCAGATATGAGGATATTGACAAACAATGCTGAGCTTTACATTTCTTATAGATGGAGAATTGAATGTATTCTCCACGCTAATCAGCTCAAGTATGCTATTCCTATATAAGAGAAGCAGCATCATGATTTAATTGTGGGAGCATTTGATGTTTTGTAAAGTAACGTTAAATACTGCATTATATCCTTTCTGCCCTTTGTTATTGTCAAGAAAGATAGGAACGTGGCTGTTTTACACAGGAAACCACAGAGCCTTAGGGAGAGGTTAAGTAATAATTGTGACATAAGTGAGAAGTGGGGGTTCCAAGAATCCATCCCTGGTCTCCTAACTCCTATTCCAGTAATCTTTCCATGCTGACTCTCTGAAACATCAAGTTTGGAATACAAATCTACAGTCTTGAAAACATACTCTGTAGATGATTTTCCTTTTCCCTTTGATGCTCTATTTGATATTTTAAACATAAATACAGTTCTCAAGGATGGGGTACAGTACATGTGCTGCAAAAGTGACAAAATGAACAGAAAAGGGGTGTTGGGACACAAGCAGAAATATCACATACTAGGAGATGCCAAATTAGGGTTCTACTGGCCCCTGAGCTGCTGTGGGACTTTAAGAGACCTGGCTTGGCTAAATAGATTAATGAAGTACTGGAGAATTATATCTGTAATAAAACCAAAAGAGCTTTCGACAAGAATGTGAGATGCTGGGTTGCTACAGGTTGGATTTGGAAACCCCTGGTACAAACATAGTGGCTATCTTTGAAAGGAAGAGTGAGCAACATACAACTCCATATGGTCAGTTGAGTGAGTAGCTGATTTGAACAAATCTTCTCAGAACTTTATTTTCAATACCAAACTGTTACACTTTTTGAAAACACACTACATACATTGTGAGACACTTGAGATGTTATGTATGTGTTCAAAGTTCTTTCTTTGTCTTTCTCTAAAAGTAAGGACAAAAACTATCCCACTACTGGACATGCTATCATTTTAATCATCTTTTAGGAACCCAGAGAATGTTCCAGTCATTTTCCTAAATTGAATTTGACCTGGCCGTTCACTTGCTTTGCTAGATCTCTACTCTATGTGTGGTGGCTTTGCTGGTCTTTTACCCAGGACACTTTTTCACATTAAGATGCACTGTTTTACCAACAAAATATAAATGTCCTCTTTTCCTAGGTGTACTACACTTAGCAATTTTGGTTTTTTATGCTATTTTCCTTATATGACAAAATGAGAGGCAGACCTGCACCCTCATAAAAGATCATCATAGCTGGATCACGGGAGTTCTTACATAGCCCAGACTTACTGATTGAAATACCAGCAATTATATTCATACCCTTTCTTGCTCCTGTCTCCTTTCCCTCTCTTCCGTTCTCCCTCTTTCCACCTCTTCCCTGGCTTCCAGCTTCACTACTTTTTCCTCCTTGTGAGTTTTGGATCCCTAAACTTCCATTGCCTTATCTGAGATAGGACGTTGTATTGGGAAGCAGGACTCTTTGTCAGGCATAGCACGTGTAATTAATAATAATTGATAATCAGAACAGACGCTTGAGGAAATGGTACCAAGCCATATTTAGCACTTCGGGTTTGGATACCTGGTAGAATAAGTTTGGTCCAATAAGAAAGAGCTCTCTAGATACTGGATACATCTGAACTATGAGAGTAGGGAAAGGGTGCCATTTGCCATTGTAATTCAGACGAAGGGATCATCTGGCTGAGGAGCGAGAGTTGCTTTTCGGTGCTCCCCGCATCGCACTACACGTGTGCTTTTGATGTAGAGAAGATGCGAGGGAGAGGCGACGCGGGCGATTTTCGTGGGAAGTCGGAGCAGCCTCCCTTGTTACATAGACTCGTCCTCTGCATTGCATGCGAGCTTCGGTGATTTGCTGTTTGGAGACTGCAGATTTGCATACAGCCCCTTGCCTTGCCAGCGTGTGTGGTTTTTCTTTTTCTTTATTCTTTCTTCCGTTTTCCCTTTCTTTTTTTAAATTTTTTTTCCTCCCCCACTTCTTGGTCTGCGTCTTCTCTCCCCGGCCCTCCTCCCCGGCGGTGCCCGCTCCCCTCCTGAGGGCGCGCTCCCCCTGGGCGCCCCGGCCGGGCGTCCGTGCGGGCGGAGGTCCCCGAGCCGGCGATGCGCGGGGCCGTGCGCGCTGCCCGGGGGAGGCTGGCGCGAGCGGGCGAGCCGGCCGGGGCGCGATGGAGCGCGGGGGCGCCGCGGGGCCGGGGGCTCTGCTGTGGCCGTGAGCGGAGGCTGGGCCGGCCGGGCGGCCTCGCCAGTGCCCACCCGCGATGCTGAGCGGATTCACCTAGCGCCTTCGCGCTGGATGGCTGGCATGTAGGAGCGCGGACCCTCCGGGAGGAGCTTCGCACGTTTCCCGACCCCCGCCCCGGCACGCGCTCTCGCCCGCCCGAAACTCTTGGGGAGCACCTGGGGAGCAACTGGAGCCCTGGACGCCCGGCCACGGCCGCCCTCTGCGCGCCCCCAGCCAGCTGCTCTCGCTTCTTCGGCGATGTTTCGGATTGTTTGGGGCGCCCGGCTCGGCAGAACCCAGGACCCCGAGAAGACTGCACGGAGGAGGGAGAGAATGGGCGCCTCGGCGCGGTGAGGCTCCCGCCCTGCAGCCCAGCCCTCGCGCCCTCGCCTCTCCCCGTGCCCAAACTTTGCCTCCCGCGGCGCGCGCCCCCCAGGCCCCGAGGATGCTCCAGGGCGCGCCCGGGGGCGGCGGCGGTGCGGGGGGGCGCCTTGCCCTGCTCTGGACCTTGCCTCTAGCCCTCAGCGGCCTCCTGGGAGTGGCGTGGGGGGCGTCCAGTTTGGGGGCGCACCACATCCACCATTTCCACGGCAGCAGCAAGCATCATTCAGTGCCTATCGCGATCTACAGGTCACCGGCATCCTTGCGAGGCGGACACGGTGGGTCTGCGGTGCCAAGTTCTGACGGGTCTCCCCTTGTTCCTGGTACCCCGCACAAGTCCGGGTCCGGAAGA
>RJWM01023293.1:0-32406 GCA_004363535.1 Dasyprocta punctata
GATTGCTCACTTATTTATGTGATTGCTCTCTTGTTGGTTAGTGACAGTGGTTTCCACTTACAAAAATATCAAGTTTTATATTGATTTAAGAAAATGTCAAACCAGGCATGGTGACACAGGCCTACAATCCAAGCACTTGGGAGGCTGAGGCAAGAGGATAGCCACAAATTCGAGGCCAGTCTGAGCTACATAGTAAGTTCAAGGTCAGCCTGAACTACATAGTGAGACACCGCCTAAAAAAATGTCTAAGTAACAATTTTGATAGAGCCACAGAAAAGGCAAAAATGTGACAGTTGTTCAAGAATAACAGGAGTTTGAGAAGTACCATATGGGATAATAGAAACATGTTTTTCTTTTTACAATGGTTTCTGGCAAGTTCAGGATTAAAGGTGATGCTATTTTGCAATAATATCCAGAGTTCTGTAATTTGTCTCATTCTCCTTCTTTGCATCTACATTTACAGAGCACAGATCCCATCACATAGCTTCTCTTGGCTCACAAGAGAAATGGGAGCTTTGTGCCCTGTCTTAGGACAAAATACCAGACACCCAAAGCTTGAAAGAGGGGAGGTTTCTTTTGGTTCATGTCTTAGGAGCTTCAATCAGCAACATGCTGGAAGGTCCTGTGTGGAAGAAAGTTGAACATCTCATGACTCCCCAGGACAGAGAATAAAGAATGGGACCAAGAGGGAGATATACCCTTCCAGTTACACCTACAGGGATCTGCCTCTTCTGACCAGACCTCACCTCCTAACACCAAACCAGCTATAGTACCCCAAATCCAATCACTTTCCATAAGCCCCAATTCTGAGTACATGATGCTTTAAGGGAGACATTCAGATATAAACCATTAACATTCTGCCCCTAGCCCCCCTAGCTCCCATCAAACTCATCTTATAGCATTCTAGGGCTTCTCTAGTCAGCAACTCCAAGCCTTTCCAAACTCCTCCCAAAAGCCAGTTCCAAAGGCTTTTAGACCACATGGTCAAGTGAGTCACAACAATGACATGATTTCTCCATTGCCCAAATCTGTCTAAGTTACTTTTCTCATTGCTGGGACAAAGCACTCCCAAAAGTTCATGAGCATATCTTTATGCAAAATGCATTTAGTTCATCATTTAAGAGTTGCCAGATTCTTAATAGTTTCAGCATTGCTGAAAAATCCAAATCCAAAGTTTACTCTGAGACTTAAGGCAAACTCCTACCTGTAAATCACAAAAAAATCAAAAAGAAAGTTAAATAAACATTGGCAGCATACAATGGCACAGGATAAACATTCCTATTCCAAAAGAGAGAAACAGGGGCTGCAAACATGAACCAATAAGAAAATTTTAAGAAGAAATAAGGAAAATGAAAAGGAATAGTATCAAAGCAAGACTGAAATCTAGCAAGGCAAATATGAAATCCACATCCAGCACTCACAGCCATCTGTAATAACATATGAACTCCAAAGATCTTGGGTGGTCATGGCATTGCCAGTGGTTATAGCCCCCATGCCGTCTATCTGCACTAGCTTTGCTCACTCCTTGTGTGTTTCCTCAGATGTTCCATGTCTTTGGCTCCTCCAACTTCCTTGGGTCTCCACTGCACTTTCAGCTTCACTCTCGCAGCTTCACACACTGCTCTGTCAGGGGCACATTATCTGGCTTCCTGGGCCTTCTTCTGAAATCTGGGTGGAAACCTCCCTGACTTGCAACTTTTGCATTCTGCATGCTTGTAAACTCAGCACCATGTGGATATCCCTAAAATCTGCTGCTGGGTCCAGCAGTAACAAGACCCTTTTGTATCATGCCTATAGAGGCCTCTGAGTGCCTGGATGGCTGAGTGCTATGAAGAAAATCCTAGCAAACCAGCTCTCTGGGCAGCCCCTGTGGAGCATACTACCCTGGAGTGCTCTTCTTAAAACAAAGTCTCTCACTTTAGCAATTTTGAGCATGTGAGGCTTTGCAGGTTCCTCACATGCCCTTCAGGCATCTTTCAATTGTCCTGTTGTAAAGTACTTAGATTCTTTTTAATACTAATATTTTTAGCTCTTTTTCAATTTTGCCAGTCATTTGTTTCTGGGAAAACTGAAAAGTTTTCAAATGGGCTTTTTGCTCCTGATTCTCACTATAAACCTGGTTAAAAGCAGCAAGCAGGATTCATGCTATCAGCTGAAAGTTAGGCTGCCTTGAAATTTTCTCCACCGGATTAATTAGTCTGTTGTCCTTGGTTTCCCACAAAGCTCGGTCTCCCACAAAGACTTGGGACATGAGGAAAATGCTGACAAATTTTCTGCCACAGCATAATCCACATGGCCTCTAGTCTAACTCCCAGGGGAGTCTTTGTTTTCAATTTAAACCCACTGATCCTGGACTTTACTGTCTACATTTCTGTCAGTATTTTGATCTTCTGAGCTTTGACCACAATCTCCCATCAAACTTAACTTATAGCATTCTAGGGCTTCTCTAGTCAGCAACTCCAAGCCTTTCCAAACTCCTCCCAAAAGCCAGTTCCAAAGGCTTTTAGACCACATGGTCAGGTGAGTCACAACAATGACATGATTTCTCCATTGCTCAAATCTGTCTAAGTTACTTTCTTCATTGCTGGGATAAAATACCTGATGCCTGAAACTTACAGGAGAAGAGGCTTATTTTGGCTTATATTTGAGAAGTTTCAGTCCTTGCACGGACTGTGGCATTGTGGAATGATATGGGCAGAGGAAAGCTGCTCATCTTATGGCCACCAGGAAGCAGAGAGCAAAGGGCAGAGCCACGGTGGGAGATACACATCCAGATACAAATCATATCACACCCTAAAATCTCCATATGTGTGGCCCCCCATCCATAGTTTTCCTGTCCATTGTTTCAGTTATCCACAGTCATCCAGTGCAAAAATATGAAACAGAAACTTTCAGAAATAGCCAACTCACAAGTTTTAATTGCATGCCATTCTGAACTCTCCCATAGGCTGCCCCTCCCATGATAAGAATCATGACTCTGGCGTGTCCATGTGGTATAGTCTGCTCCTCCCTTAGTTGCTTAGTGCTTGTCTCAGTTATCAGATCAACTGTTGCATGAAGTACCTCAGTGCTTTTATTCCAGTAACTCTCATTTTACTTAATAATGGCCTCAAAGCACAAGAGCAGTGGTGCCACAGAGGCAGCAGGGCATAGAACATGGAAAGACAGATGAACTCTGGTCTTATGTGGCCGTGCTGCAGGCCTACAAGAAAAATGTGGTATATAAAGACTGCAGTACTATCCAAAGTCTCAGGCATCCCCTGGGAGTCTTAGAATATTTTCTCCCGAGGATTGGAGAGGGGTATTGTACTCAGCTCTAGCACGCATTAGATACACAGAAGGTGTTGCAAAATTGAATAAAGAAACTGAGGGATGCTGAATAGTAGTGTTTATTTCCTTTCTTTTTTATACAACTAACTGGGAGGGATCTCAGAGAATCAGGGAGAGAGCAGGTGAGGCCCAGCAGACAGCAGACTTTGGGGAGAGAATATTTGTGAAGCAAGCTGACTAACCTACTCTGAACTCTCAGGTCAGGCAGGTCATCCAACCATGATGTGGGGGGGCCTCCCTGATGCCTGCATGCAGTATTTCAATTAATCTACACTTCAGTCTTGTTCAAAGAGATACTGTTATCTCCATTTGATGATGAGACTCAAGTTGAGAGATGTTCAAATTTCATGAGCCAATATGATTTCCAAAATATCAGAAAGGGCACTTATATATGGTTGCCAACATTCAGTTCCCTGAGTAAGATCAGTAGGAAAATCTGCCATCTACCATCACCATAATTTCATAGCAGAAATGACATTTTAATAAGTAAAATGAGGTAGAGTATCCTACCAAATAAAGAATAGTTCTTCTACTAAAAAAAAGTTAGTTTATAAAAAATCATCACGGTGTCCTTAATCTTCTTATTTCCCCACCAATGAAAGAAAACTTGGATGTTAAAGGAGCCAGAATGAGTTTAGGAGCCCCAGAGGTGAACCACAAGAATATGAAATTAGGGTGCTGAGCAATCCTCCAGAGACAGCTGCATACATACCTGGACACATCAGGCACAGAACCTAAGAAGGTCTTGAACAATATACTGAAGATGTAGGAGACTTTTATCTACACAAAGTATTGCCCAAACATCAAGACCATTTGGTCCAACCTACTCATCTTGCTAAGAAAGAAGTGTAGTCTGGTGTTTCATAGTCTGAAGGAACTACAAGGCTATGAGGCATGACACTTCCAGGGGTGTTTTTTCTACCACATTTCCCACTGCATCCCTGGCACCTGCCAAAGGACAGGAGCCCACACAAAAAGGATACCAACACTTTGAGAGCATCTGCCGCTAAGGATGGGGTATGGTTTCTGCCTGTCTGCTAGGTTCTGGAAGGACACACTTTCTGGGAAAGGACAGTTGCCCCTTTCCATAAATGTGCATAAACAACCTAAATCCTGAGAATGCATAAAATCTCTATGGAGAAAAGAGTAGGGACACCAATGTCCCAGGTCCCTGGGGGAGCTGTCCTAGCACCAGGCAAGGCATATGTGATTGAGACCCTGGCTAGGAAACAACTACATGTCCAGAGCTCTGCCCTGGAGAAGAGCTTGGTGGCTTTACCAGGCCAAAATTTGTGGGATCCTCTGGGTTGCCTCATTCCATTTCTCCTTGAATCCACTGGCATCTGGCTCCCACTTCTTTCCTGGAACTATTCCCATGAAGGCCATTCACTACCTTCAGTTGGTCTCCTTCCAGCCCACAGTCCACCAGCCCTCTGCTTGACATTTGACCACACCGACCCATATTTTATTATAGTACTAACATGTATGTTATTATGTGGGTTACTTTAGGAGACTAGAGATGCTCCATCCACCAACTTCTCAAGCCAGACAGATCACTTCTCTTTGACTATTCCTTCTGTCCTCCCTGTGCACACCTTTGGCCTCCCTTCCACTGTTCTTTTTTTGCTGACCTGTCTTATCCTTGAACATTCACTGGCTCTCTAGGGGCTCCATGGCCCCAACTCAGAACTAATCACAGCTCCTCTGGACATGGTGTCAGCTTCCTGCACTTGACTTCTATCCACTTTAGTCCTCCATGCAGCTGCCGGCTAACTTTCTAAAACAAGAGTGGGGAGTGCTACATGTTAAATGGTAGCATAGTACCTACAAGTATCCTCAATTACTCTCTTAGCTCAAAAAATCTTCAATATTTAAACCTGATCCTTTCCAGAATAGTCTCGCTGATCACTGCCACCAGCCTGGAGCTGCTTTCTATCCTACTTCTTGCCAATATCAAACTTCAGTGCCAGTCAGAGAGGGCTGAGGCACTGGCTGAAACGCCACTTTTGGATTCTGATTCAGAGGGTCAGAAGGTGAAGCCTGGTTCTAATGTGAGTACGTCACAGTCCACACGCTGTGATCATTGAGCCAGCCCAAAGGCAGCACCACAGGTGCGGAGATAACTTCACTCCTCTTCCCTCCCAGCCTGTCTGCCCTGAAAGCCTTGGAAAATCTGTCCTATGCAAAGGCCATGTCTTATCCCAGATCTCCACCCTGACAACAGACAAACACTCTTACCGCCTCTTCTGTCCTATTTCATAAAACACCTGTCCTTCTACAATTCAGATGCCCTGTTTATGTGTCTGTCTCAGTAGCCAGACTGTGAGCTCTTCTAAAATGACATCACGGCACTGTGCCCCCAGCCCTTGCATAGGAGGCACTTGATCAATATCCCAATGAATCAATGAATGAACACATGGCTTCACTCCAAACTGCGGCATGAATGAAGCAGGACAAATTCAGGGCGACATCCAGACACTGGGTCCTCTATTGAATGATCTCTATGCCCAAAATGGTACAGCAAGGGGCTGGCCTGGGTATGAATCCAGCTCTGTGTTTGGCTGTCTCTGTGACCTTGGCCAATGCGCCCAAGCTCACCAGCCTCCTGACATCATCTCTAAAAGGAGAAAGATGATCCTGGAGCACTTACCTCATACAGTTGCTCTGAGGTTTAAATGAAATAACTCAGGATGCTCTTCAGCACAGAGGAAGCACTTGATACATGCAAATTGTGGTTGCTCCTCCATCCTCTTCCTCTGTCCATGCCAGCCATTTGTCCAAGATGCATCTGATAAGAAGCCTCTGCCTCTCAGGGTGAGGGAGCAAAGGGACAAAGCAGACTTGAGTCTCAGGGTCAGCCAGTCTCATCCCTCTTGTCACTGGGATTCCTCCTGTCACAGAAATCACCCCCTGGGAAAGTCTCATCAAGTGATCCAGTGCCCTTGGAACACACCACTCTGAAGTTCAGCTCGTAAGGTTCATGAACCTCAGCTCACAGCCCAGCTCAAAAGATGAGTCAACATAGTGTCTTTCTTTGGAGTTCTGTACCAGTTCTACTGCTTTGTTTTGATTGACTTCATTCTGTTATGTTTTGTTGGATTTTACTATCTTTAAAATTAAAAAAAAAAAAAAGAGTCAAAAATGTTCTTTTTCCTGGCCACCAGCCAAAAAGGTTGAGGACATTGTTGCTTCAGGAGGCAGATGATACTGATTAGTAGAGGAAGTGGCAAGAGCTGGACTCCACAGAGGAGCTGGCAGCATCTATGGTGCATCACCAAGTGTCACTGAGCCCTCATCAATAATCGTACCCTCAGGGCCAATGCCACCCATCCTTGGGACAGGGTTTGATGGCACTGCAGCAGAAGTCTGAGCAGCTGCAGCATGATCTGCCATGCACAGAGAGCACCATGTTCTTCCTTATATGGCCCACAATAGGCGACCCAGACAGGAAGTCCTCTGGGGATGCAGACTATATGTGAAGTCCTCTGGGTTACAGGTCCTCCAGCAGCAGCTGCAGTAATGGGAACACCATCTCTAGCCCATAGAACTACAGATTCAGAGAGCCTAGAGTGATGTGTAGCCTATATGCTCCTTTCGATCCAATCCTCAGCTGTGCAGAACCAAACCCTAGGAGTTGACCTTGACCTCTCTCCCACTTAATTCCCCCAACCTGATCCTCCGCTTGAAATATACTAGTTTACTTATTAACTACTTTACTTGGTTACACTTACTACCTGTCTCCTCTCTAAAATGTAAGCTCCAAAAAAGTAGCTATCTTATTCACTGAAAAGCACCTGGTATCTAGTAAGTACCCAATATATATTCAAGGACAGATTCTCCATGACTGCCATGTCCTGTCTGAATGATTACATATCCTCCTGTCTGACCACCATTGCCCACTCCGGTCCATTCCCACCTATTCTCCAGTGTGCCGCTTCCTCAGAATACAAGTATGATCAAGTGCCTGCTTGGTGCTGCTCACTCCTGCTGTCCCAGACTTTAGACACATCAGTGGCTTCAGGCAGCTCTCAGGATAAAGTCCAGTCCCCCTGACACGGCTCACAAAGACTCATGTGGCTACCCTTACCTTCCTTTTGCCCTGCTCCAGCCCTTCTGGCCCCTGTCAGCAATACAGCCCCACCATAGTTGCCCCCACCACAGAGCCTGAACCCGTGGTGCCCTGTGCCAGGAGTGCCTTTGTCTTCCCCTGCCTCTACTCATCCTTCAGGCCCCCAGAAGTCTTCTCTGGCACACTCTCCACCCTCACACAATCAACTCCTCCCTAGGATCACATATACCCTTAGAGACTCCTCTGCTGTGAATGTATCACCAAAGCTCATAAATTTAAATTTAATCCCCAGTGTTACAGGTGGGGCCTTTAAAACAGTCTGACTAGGTCATAAAGGCTCTGCTTCATGCGTGAATTAGTGCTGTTATCGCCAAGTGCATGTTCATGGGAGCAGGGTGCTGATAAAAGGACAAGCTCAGCGCTCTTCCCTCTCTCTTCCATGTGTGTTCTTGCCATTCCTCCTTGCTCCTGGGTCAGTGCACCATGAGGTCCTTTCTAGGTGTGAGTCTCTTGCCCACCCCACCTTGGACTTTGCACCCTCCAGAGGTGTGAAACATAAATCTCTGTGCTTTATAAGTTATCCAGTCTCAGGTATTCTGTTAGAGCAGCTTAAGACTAAGATATCTTTTACAAAGCTTGTCATGGCTCCATTTTTAACCAACTATGGGTTTGTGGATTGTTTGGTAACATCTTTCTACCTGACTATACCATGAACTCTTTCAGAGCAGGGGTGTTTTCACTGCTCACTATTTTCACTGCCATAATTCTTAGCAGCACACTAGGCATGTAAGAGGTACTCAGCAAATGCCTGTTATTGGTTAAGCAAATTACATGAGGAAACCCAGGTCCCAGGAGAGAAGTGAGGCATTCACAGTGAGCGGCTTGGAGGTGGCACACTGAACTTGTAACACAGAGTTCAAGACTCTGCCCAGAATTCATGCCACACTTTGGCAGGGCCAGGACAAGGGTTCCCCAACCATTGGAGATCCCTGTCTGGCCAGCACAATGGAACATGTGTGGCCGTTGGGCCTGCCTTAGGCTCCATGCAGTTAGTACAGAAGATCAGTTTTGGGGAGACTATTTCACACTAAATGCCCATCTTGGAGACTGTAATCCACATCTGCATATAGGAAGCTCTTGAAAGTCTGCAAGTCAAAAAGAAATTTAACAGTAACCAGTAGAAAATTTCCTTTGCCAGAGAGGAATATTTCTGCCTCTCACCTGTTAACAGGTCCTGGAGGTTAGTTTCCCCGAAGGTCGCCTCTAGGCACAACCAGAGTGACACTCATTTCTGAGAACATTTATCAAAGATCTCGGTCCTGGATAACAAGGGAAAAAAAAAAAGAGGAGAAGATAAGCAAGGCTCTTACTCTCAGGGAGCTTACATTCTAAGGCAAAGCCCAACATAAAACCAATGATACAATGAAATACCCAAATACCCATTGACCGAAGTCACAACAAATTCAAAAAGAAGGACACACAGCCTGATCGCTTGTGATAAACTCTGAGAAGGTAACTCTAAGTTGAAGCTTGAGGCCCTGGGACCATTTAGAGAGCAAGGAAAAGTTCAGACATTCCAAGCCCTAACAATTGTACCCACCACTGTCGATCTGCTCAAGATACAGTCCAGTCCAGCAGCCACCATGTGAGGAAAACGCAGGTCTCCTCGGCACATGGCTTAGGGAGAGGACAGGCGATCCCTTATAAAATTTAGAGCACACTGATCCTCAATGGTAAGCCACAGAGAAAGGTCCTCGGCATGACCTCAAAGATTAAGGTATTGAACATAGCTAAAATGTTTCTGGAAAGTAGAGGAATTACTTAAGTAGAAAATAATTGTTGAGGAGCTATTATTACTATTCAAGATGTGTCCAGTGACATTGAGGTGTTCTACTTAATGTTCTGTCATTACTATCATCTTTGGAGAATATAAAAATAAGTGTTCATGTGATGACCTGAATGACTCCACCTATTTTCCTCTTAATTTCTTACAGTTGACCATCCACTTGGAAATTCTCTAACCTTGGGAGTTTTCAAGGACAGAGCCCTCGCCGCTGATGGGAATGCTGCTCACGGCCGGGCCCTAGGTGGGTCTCAGGTTGTTGAAATGGCTGGTAGGTTCCCCCCAGGTTTGGGAGAGTGAGCTTTTCAAGCATTCCATGCTCTCTCAGCAAGCAATTGTCTATTTTTCATGGGATAATGAGGACAAAATCCCTGGTCCAGCATCCCAGCCTGGCAGCTTGCTTGTCTGGTTGGCCCTTGCCAGTACACTGGAAAGCAATTTCCACCACTGAAAGGGATCCTGGTGCTGATGGGATTGAGCAGCAGAAAAATGAGACTTGCCTGACCCCTTGTGGTTTGCAACTCTCAGTGCTCACTCTCGGCCGTCCACCGAGGTCTGGCCCAAGACTGAATTCATAGGAATGTGAGTTCCTGTGGAGGATTGGATGGAACACCCCCCGAAGTATGTTTCCCTAGTGTGACCTTTTTTGGACAAAGGGTGTTGCACATGTAATTAAATTAAGGATCTTAAGATGAGATCATCCTGAATTACCCAGGCTGGTCCTAAATCCAATGACAAGTGCCCTTACAATGCACAGGAGACACTGACACACAGAGGAGAAGGCCATGTAGAGAAAAAGGCAGAAACTGGAGCTATACAGTTACAAGCCAAGGAGCACAAGGATGCAGGTGACCACCAGAAGCTAGGAGAGATGTACGGACACAATTCCCTTGGCGTCACCAGGAAGAGCCAACCCTGCTAATTTCTTGATTGTGGAATTCTGGCCTCAAGAATTAAGAAAAATAAATATCTGCTATGTGAGGCACCAAGTTTGGGGTACTTTGTTACAACAGCCCTAGGAAACCAATAGTGTCTTATAGTCTCAAGATGGAGTTAAGGGACAGAAACACTCAAAGCTAGGGTTTTCAGATACTGCTCTGTGGAAAGAGTGCATCAGAATTATCTGGGTATTGTTGAAACAGCATCCTAATTCTGATTTAGTGACACTGACTTGGAGGTTCTAGAACTGCACATTTCACAAGTTATCTCTTGTCAGTTCTCCCACGAATGCATTTCTGGGAGCTGCTGCTCTAAACAACGCAGGGAGAAACATTGTGGTATTTATTAAGGCTGTTCACAGACTAGTTCTAGCTCTTTGCCTTCCCAGCTCAGGGCAAGAACATACTTCCTTCACCTGTAAGATTTTAAAGTCTGAAATGTCAGATCGTTTGTTACTACAGCATAATTTAACCTATCCTGACTGCCTTAAATACGGGAATGTTTTATCTCAACTTTAGATCACCTTCCTAAGGCATAACTTGGATGCTGGTACATATTTTGAGTTTGTGGACAATTTACTTCGTGTACCTCAGGCTCATTGCTGTGGATACTTTTCATATTAGGGTGGACACTACACTAAGTCAGTATTAACTCCCAAACTCTAGAATTTCTTTTCCTTGCTATTTTCTTAACTCACTACAATGAATGATTCTTTAGCTAATATCAAACTTTAATGTAGATGCATTATTTCAAGCTCTTCTTAAATACTCTTCTTAAAATTCAGTAGATCTTGTACTGCCTTTGTTCAAATGCTAAAACAAATACCATAGACCGTATGGCTTAAACAACAAACATTTAATTCTCACACCTCTGGAGGGTGGAAGTTCAAGATCAAGGTGCTAGGAGATTTTGTGTCAGGAGAGGGGTCTGCTTCTTGACTTACAGTCAGCTGCTTTCTTGCTGCCTTCTTATATGACAGATGTCAGAAGTCATCTTTCTCATGACTCTTAAAGGGTACTAATCCCATTCATGGCCGTTCCACCTTCATGACCTAATTACCTCTCAAAGATTTCACCTCTAAGTACCATCCCACTGAGGATCTGGGTTTCCTCATATGAATTTTGGAGGGATACAAACATATGCTCCATAGCTAGAGCAAAATCATGCGATGCCAGTTCTGCAGGCTAGTGTACTACACCCTAGTAGCAAGGTTTTAGGCAACACTTTGATACAAATTTAATTGTGAAATAATGGGTAAGTTAATTTCATAACTTCCATAATTATAATAAACTACATCTATAAAACCATCTCTGATTTCACACGTGTCCAATTTTAGCCTCCTAATGGCCCTTCTGTGAGGGAGAACAAGCAGACATTCTTATCTCCACTTTGTAAATGAGAAAAATAAAAGCTGGGAGAGATGAAGAGACTACCTCAGATCACATCACTAGAAAGTCTCAAAGATCTGACTAGAACACAATTTTGTTTATGCTGTACCATAGCCTGATAGTGGTCCTCTGGATTCCATCAATGCTAAACATCACACATGTGTGCATGTGCATGTGCGTGTTACTGGAAACCACTCAAATTCAAATGCTTTCATCACTTCCAACCTGGCCTCTTAGCTACATTCTGCATATTGGCTTTGGAATGTCCTTGCTCATGGAGAAAATATTGCCATCTGGTGGACTCTCAGAGCATTAACTCTTAGAACATTTCCTGGAGTTTAGATTGTGTTTCGGTGGACAGAGAGAACTTGCTATGTGTTCTAAAACATGCACTAACTCATTTCATTCTCACAGGAATCACTGTTATTTTCACTTTATAGATGCCCCATGAGACACTGAGAGGTTAAATAACTTGCTGAGGGTCACACAGATTGGAAGCAGTGGACTTGAGCAGTAAACCCAGTCTCCTGGACTTCAGACCTGTGTGCCTGAAGTCGCACCCCTTGCCTTCCCAAACCTGTCTCCCTCCACCCCTTATTACCTCTGACTGTTTTGGGTATTCTGTCCTGGGGTTATTTCAGACTTAGAGGTAAATATAAACTTTCCATCTTCTTCCCCAAATTAGCTACCCACCTTAACTCTCCCCATGGAATCACAGGCTTAAACTCTTGGTGCCGTCTTGGAATCATGTCTTTTCCATTCCCTACAACATCTCGATTCTCAAGTCTTATTAGTTTTTAAGATAAATCTCTCTGCTTCTCAGTGACCCAGATAGGCAAGCTTATTTGTATTCTTTCTATAAACTGAGGTCCAAAGAAGTCGCCTGCCTTGCCTAAGATCACACAGCAACTTTATACAATGAGTTCTGTTGTCTATGTCTACATCTCTGGATGCAGAATGGATGCTCAGTAAATAGCCATTGAATAAGTCAGCAAATGGATGAATGAGTAAAATAATCAACCCAGGAATGATGAGCAGAGATGCCATCAGAGGTAAAGGCTAAAAGGAAAACCAGATGTTGCTCAGACTTAGGAGCTGAAGGCTACTCTCAAACAGTGTTATTTTTAAAGTATGAAATGGACAGAATGAGATTAGTGGTGCTCAACACAGACAATATTTTAAGAGAGACATTTTTGGTTCTTGCAGCCATAGTAGAAAAAGGACTACTAGCATCTAGTGGGTAAAGTTAGGGATGCTGCTGAGTATCCCATAAAGCACAGGCATCTCCAGCATAAAGAATTATCTCTCCCTAGACATCAACAGTGCTGGGGCTTAGGAGTCCAAAAGATGACTCCAACTCCAGCTACGTTTCTTCCTAACTCTGCGACCTTATCAGTTACAGAGCTCCCTGCATTGGTTGCTCTGTCTGTAAAATGGAGTATTAGTAGTAAGATATGGTTTTGGTGAAAACATAATAATGTCATCACAGTCCCTATCACTTGGCCCATGTTAAACCCTACTCTTTCTATTAGTTGAATCTGTCATGAAAAGATATGCAAAACAATAAAGTTTCATGTTTTGGTTGAATTACTGAGAACAAATTCTGTTTTTGAAGCTTGATATACATTGTTTAAAGAAGTCAAATTCATTCATTCTAATTCCCATCATCCCATACACAAAAGCAAGGATGTTAATACTGGGCAAAGTAGTCACCATCCCGGCTGCACCTCCATCCCTCCCAAGCAGAAAGTAAGCTGCCATAGTGCTCAGGCCCTGGCCCATCATATGGCCTCCCTTTTCCTGGGAGCCTTAGAAGCACTCTTCATTTTGACCTAAGAACTTGCTTAGGAAAGGAGAATCAGAGTGGGAGGTGGTATGCATTGTGTTGGGCTGGTCAACAGAGTGGCTCTAGAAGAGGTATGACTTGAATATTCTTGAACATTCTAAATTATGGTTTAGATCTATAATCTCCCTCAAAAGTCTTGTGTGTTAAAAAGTGGGACTCTGGGAAAGTGATTAGATTATGGTGGTCCCATACTCATCAGTGAATCGATCCATTCATGAGTTTATAGCTAAATGTATTATTAGGATATATGACCCGGTTGGAAGAGGTGTGCCACTGCAAGGTGCAACTTTGGAGGATATATTGCTCTCCCTGATTCCTTCCTTCTCTCTGCTTCCTGGATGCAATGGATTGAGCAGTTGTCCTCTACCATTGCTTTCCACCATGCTGTTCCTGCCATGGAGCCATCCAACCATGGACTGAAACCCCCAAAACCATGAGCCAAATTAAATCTCTCCTCCTTTAAATTGTGAACATTGAGTACTTTGTTCTAGTAATGGAAAACTAATACCACTGCTAAAGGCTTATGAAGGACACCTTCACAGCAAAGAAACAAAAGTCTGTGCAAATGCTTGTGAGGCTGCATGTACTTGCATAGTGTGCAGATGAATGACCTGGCACATGAGTGACATGTGCACTGAGTTACCAGATTCCTGAATGTGCTCCCTTGTTTCCCAACACTAGGGGTGATGTCAGAGTGGTGACACTACCCAATATGTGGCCTTCAAATCCTCCCATGAGCACAGTGCAAGAATGCCCACTTTACAGAAGTCAAGCAGGGCATGCTCCAAGAATTATACTGCTTTAGGTCAACTCATTTGTAACCTTATCAACAGTATGGCCCTAGAATAGAATGTGTGAAGTGACTTCAAAGAAAAACCTGCCTTACCAGAGATCCTTCCCATTCAGGGTGGGGTGTGTGTGTGTGTGTGTACACTCATGTGTGATGGAAAGGGGCATTTTCTCTGGCTAACCAGTGGTCAGAGTGATGGGGTGGGGATGCCACTGGTACTAGTGGGGAAAGCCAAGGATAGTTAGCACCCCATGTTGTAAAGAATAATGCCCTAGTTGACAAACCTTAGAAAGTGGTGACCCTCAGCCCCTCCCCCCACCTCTACAAGGTAGACAACATCACCTACACTAACAGGTTATAATGAAGATTAAATGATACATCATTGGAACGCACCACTCCTCACACCACAGCAGCTCTGCTAGCACCCTCACCATGCCCTGTGATGAGGCACCATTTCAGAGCAGGCTGGCCTGACCTCCACCTGCCAGCACCATATCTCTTCTCCCATGAGCTCCTCTGTCTATGAAAGCACACTGTCCCCTCCCACAAGACAAGCTTAGGCCATGCCGGGCCCTTACTCAGTGGCTCTCTCTTTGGAGGGATGAATCTGAGTGTCATGTTCTGCCTGAGCACAGAGTTCCCCTGGTTGGCTTGTGCATTTCTTCAGTCTAGAGCTCCCATCATGAAGGGTGTATATCTTCTTATGGGTTTCTGCTCATTTCTGTAGCTATGTGTCATGAGTTATGTTAGTTTCTCTGGCTCATTAGCAACATTATTGAAAATCCAGTAGGGAGGGTGGCTTACCAAACCTCACAAAAGGGAAGCAATTCCTTCCCACACAATGTGATCACTACCATTTCTGCTTTGGGACCGAGAATCCCTGCCCTCAGCCAGAGAAAAGATGTGCGGGTCCCAGGAGCTAAAAGGCTGTGTTTGGAGAGGCCTGTGTGGGTCCCCACAGACCCACAGAAGCACAGCCCTGCCCTGATCAAATGATCCCTCTAACCTCAGCAGGCCTGGAGTTTCTCAAGGAAGACATGAGGCCCTGCCCTTGAAAAGGAACCAAGGTTCTGACTACCAAATGGATGAACCAGCAATGATACAACCCCAAACACATCAGTTCTCAGTGACTTCAAACTGGGCAGCACCAGGCCAATCAAGGTCCTGTTGCTGTTGAAACATATATTTGCCCCTTGATTTGTGTCTAATTTATTTTCATTCCCACCCTTGGGTCTGTTCTATGTCTTCCAAATCTATGTCCTTTGTGGGAAATTGAAGTCACTTTCAAATAGTTTGGAAAATGCCCTGAAGACTGACATATCTGACAAGTCACTGCATTTCTAATGCTATGGAAAAGCTACAGTGTCAAAGCTACCTTGGAGACCTCTCATCCCCAAAGCCTGTGACATGGGATGGGCCACTGAAGCTAAGGGTTGGAAACCAAATGGTTGTCTCCCATTGATATGCTTCACTGCTGAGCCCAACATGCCTATAGCCTTCCCTGCACTGACTCTTAATATGCTTGTGGGCACGAATCTTCAACTCGTTCAAACTTAGACTTCACAAGTGCAAAGCAGTTAGAATAATAACCCCTTCTTAGCATAGTTTTAAGGCATAAGATACAGTACAGGATGCATGAGTTCCTGGAGTATAGGGTCCAATGAACAAATATTCACTGGGACTAAGAACTAATAGAACACTAGTGGCAGGCCAGGTATGAGGGAAAAGAGTGTGGGATCGAATGCTTTCTTATCCCCACTAGTCATTGGTACAAACTGCACACACTGCATGGTCAATAAATATTGGCACAAAAGCCTGGGTAATCTAAGCCAGGCTGATGTTTGTTCAGGCTGGGCTCAAGCTTATGATCTTTCTGCCTCAGCTTCCCATCATGCTGGGATTATAAGTAAGCCCCACCATGCCACCTTAAAGATGTGTTTTTAAGCTACTGTTTACTAGCTGGGCACAGTGGTGTGTGCTGCACTGGGAAGGCTGAGAAGGACTGACTCGAATTCAAGGCCAGCCTGAACTACATAGCAAGACCCCATCTAGAAAGAAAGAAAGAAAGAAAGAAAGAAAGAAAGAAAGAAAGAAAGAAAGGAATTTTAATGTAATTTTTAAAAATAAATGAAATTGCAATTTACCGAGCGTTTTCGAATACCAGGTCCTGGAGTGAACATATTGTGTTAATTTTTTTCTTTCATCTCTTTGGGTTATTCCCTAATTCTACACTTTCCTGCTATGTGGAGTGAGCTCTACCCACTGCTACACTCCTGGGTCTCCGCCTCCCCTCCTTTAGGAAACAATTCATTGATTAATGAGCGAAGAGGAGAAACTGAACATGTTCCAGGGTCCTCCTGCCATCTGCCCCTTCCTGTGGGGACCAGTTCCTAGGCACTCCTGTCCTAGCCAGGGTACTTTATAGCCAGGGGCTGGGAAAGTGCCAGCATTCCATTGGCCAGGAAGCCCTGTCCAATCTGAGGATCCTTGCCAAAAGGTCCTCTGCCCTGCAGATACAATCTCGGTGTTACAAACTGGCCTTTGTCGCTCATAATAGTGACTTAGTGCCTCCACATGCTGAATTTCACATTATTCAGGAGTTAGGACCCAGATGGAGCAGGATGGTGCTATTTTTTAGTCTTATATATGACCTTAACATAATTCCTACCCCAACCCTTCCCTCTCACTTGTGGGAGTTTTACCCTTTCTCTAAAACTATGGAAGGTCAAATGGCTCATCCAAGGTCACACAGGGGATCTGGGGCTCAGACTTGGCTGTGTTTGACTCCAAAGGGTGACTCAGTCCTGTACTATACTCCTCCCTGGGAGGTTGCCGTGTCTGCCAACCACAGCAGGAGAACACATTTTCAGTCTTGTGAGAAGAGGACACTAGGACCGTTTACTCTCCCAGGGCACCTGACCCATGTCTGCCAGCCATGCTCCTGGAGTCAGACCAGACCCCTTGGTGGCTGGGCCTTGCTTGGGGCTTCCCTCTCACTTGCAGGAGTTTTACCTGCCTTCGTGTTTTCTACTCTCCATATTTCATCCCTGCCCAAGCTCCCAAGCTTGTCTAAGTTCTCTCCTGGTTGGCTCATTTGTTATTCTTCCATTTATTCCTGGACATGCTCAGGAGGAATGGCTTTCAGACCCTATTCATTTGCCAAATGACTTGTTGACACTGCTGTGGGGCACTGTGGCCAGGAACAGAATGCACCCTTGGCTCTTTCTTGTGAAATAACCCCTTCAGTGTGTCAGAAAATGTCCTCACATGCTCCCATTCCACTGGGTGTCTACGAAGGTGGGGGATTCGGAGTCTGACAAAGGCCCTGCTTTCTTCTCCTTTCCGCTTCCTCCTCCTTCTCTTCCTTCTACTTCTTCCTCATAGAGCAGCTTAATGGTCAACATCTGAAGTACAGTTCCTGGGTGTAAACTTCAAGGGTTCAGAATTAAAGGAGGCCCCACTTCATTACTGTTAGAGGTGAAGAACTGAGGCACAGAGACATTAAGAAACTGCGTAAGGTCACACAAGGAATGAATGGCTGAGCTCAACACTCAACTCCTTGACTTTCCGTTCCGTGCTCAACCGAGAATGCCATTGGTGAACTGGGTTTATAGTCTTGACTCAAGGACGAAGTAATTAAGTGAAGCAAGCGCATCTCTCAGCCCCACTCCCACACCAACACACACACACACACACACACACACACACACACACACACACACAGGAGCCCAGGCTCTGTTCAGTCTGTTCTCTCAGTGTATGACCCCATCTCCTACCTTTCTGCTCTTTGCTCTCTTTTCCTACCATTGCAAACAGCCAGTTTCCACGGGGGAACTCAACATCTGCTGAGCTCTCAAACTGAAGACTCCTCCAAAATCTCTATGAAGCTCTCTCCAGAGACTGAAATCATATCTGAAACCATCCCTTCTCACCTGTTATTTCCATGCTCTTTCCCAACTATGTAGAGCTCTTATTATTCTCTGCAATATCACTTGTGTCTCAGGTCTTGCTTTTCTGCCTCCTACACAGAAATGTGAATCCTACAAAGGCCAGGACTGTATCTACAATGCCTGGCACTTGGTGGATAATCAATACATAACACTAATAATAAATTTATTAATCATCATTAATTAAATAGTTGTTAGGGTGAAATATGCCCCTGAGTATAGTGGACAGGCTACCAGATTGCTGCTGTGAGGGCCAGGAGGAAGTTAATCATCCTGGGTCAAGATATGGGGAGGCTGGTCTGAGAGTAGCTGGTTTCTTAACCTCACTGGAGCAAACCCACAAGGAACACAGCACACCTGACTCCTGAGCAAGGTGAACAGGGCTACATTTCCTCCAGTGCAGAGTCACTGGGCTACAACAGGAACTGGACAGACCTTGGAGGAGCCTAGGCCTAGCAAGATTCTCTTTCCTGTATCCTGTTCTTACTAGGTAACACTCTCTCTGTGATATGACATCCAGCCATCACAGGGGTTCCACACCAACTGCACCCCATGGCTGCCCTTTTGCTCTCACTCATCATCATAACAACACAGGGTGTTGGTGGCCACTGTCTCCCTTACCTGCAAAAATCAGAAAGTAACTGGAAACTTTAAGAATGGAGCCAGTTAACCAAGAAGTCATTCAAGAAAAATGATCTGCCTTCTAGCCACCTGGGATATCAGTGGTGAGCAGGGGCATATTTTCAGGCCTAGTGATCTTTCTATCACCCCTAATATCACAAGTCACAGAAATCCTTCCCTGCCTCACAAACTCCCTAGTATAGTGAGGAGGGAGTCATCACATGAAGGTGGTCTTATGCTGCGACCATGCAGCTCCTGAGGTTCCTGGGGTGAAGGACCACGAGAGGATGAGAAAATAGAGAAAAAGACAAAGCTGGGTTCAGGTGGAGCCCTTATCCTTCTGATGGGAGGAAAGGTACTGCTCAACCAATGCAGCATGTTTATTTATATACTAGGAATGATGATGTCAATTTCAGCCCCTCTGCTTAGCAACCCATTGCTTGGATTGTCTAGGAGCTTGGTGATTTTCTGGGCTGTAGTAACTTTTTCATGTGGTTGACCTGGGAGCTCTTTGTTTTTTGGTAGGGTCATGTCTGGGTCATGTCCTAGGTCAGTTTCCAACTTCAACAGCTCCCAACAGTCTTAAGTTTTCCTTTTCTACAGTAGCACTGAGATGCTCAGATGGTAGCTCAACCTTTGCCTGCCTTTAGTCCAAGCTAGGAACTGTGGAGAGAGCAAGCAGAAGCCAGAAGGTGCTTGGGGTACACTGCCTCTATTCTACAGGACAACCTAAGAACCAAAAATGCCCTCATGGAAAAACATCCATATTCAGGCATCAATATTGATGATTTATTATATTTTATATATTATTGTTGCTGTTTTAATCTATGGACAGAACTAATAATATACGCTACACATTGCTCTAAGTAAATTACTTGTATTACTTAATTCTCACAATAGCTTTTACTAGATATGAACTATTCATATACCACATTCAGCTATACAGCACAGTACCAATTAGTTTGTAGTTTGTATTGCTTTGGCCATGGGAATTTTCTAAGTGTTCAAAAACTTTAGCTAGAACTTAATTCTGGACTTCAGAGTGGTTTAGGAAAGAGTTTTTAATCTTTCAGATGCTTTGAGCTTTTGTTTGTTTTATAGGTTAGAATTCTCTAATTTCAAGGAAAATAATTCTAGCTGATTTAAGTGAAGGAGGGGAGTTGGTCATAAGGATACAAGAGGCTCACAAACATATAAGGGCAAGATAACAGGTGAGACTATCAAAAGGACAAAAAATTAGTGCTAAGGAAGTCACTAGCATCATCTCTCCTCTAATCTCTACTTTCTCCTAAGTATTAATTTCATTCTTTTTTAAAGCAATTTATTTTGTCTTTAATTCACATGACATGGCATGATCATTGAAAATTCCCAAGTTTATGTATTATAGGTCCAACTACCTAAAACATTCCCCTCTCTCTACCTCAATCAATTCCTAGGGAAGGAACTCTGGCCCATCTGAGTCAGGCATCCAATCCTGAATCAACTGGCCACAACCAGGGAGGTGAGATCACCTGAGAGAGGTGAGTATAAAGGGACAGCAGGTAGCAATTAATTATTGTGACCAAACACAATAAGTTGTCCACTGTTTCTTGGCTTTTCTTATATTGAATATTGCATGATGGAAAGAAATATAATCTACTTTATTTCTGTTTTTAGAAGTTTATAGAGGTTTCTTCAGATACGATTGTGTTCTCACTTACTTTTTTATAGGTAAGTGGTAAACTTTCCTATTACTGTTGTTTTGTTCATTTCTTGATGTAATTTAATACTATGTTGTTCGGCACATGAAGTTTCAAATATATTGCATTTACTCTGTGAAGCGTATTTTCTTTCTTTGGGATGGTTAGTGGACTCATAGACTCTCAGCATTGGAAGGGGTTTCTCTTGAAGTTCATTCCTCCTTCACAAGTTTGGATGCTTTTCCCAGCATGTCTGAACACCCGGCATACCCCACCTCCCATTCGGGAAGTCCATTCTATTCTTAGACTTCTCTCATAGCCCAGTGACTCTTCTCAAGTTGAACTGGACTCTTCTGTCATTCTGTCATGCTAACCTCTGGTGTCTGGTCCTCACATTAAGCATCTTCTCCTATATAGCATCCCTTCACATTTTGCAGGTCTGTTTCTAGAAACAGAAGACTGGAGCCCCTCTTTCTAGATGCCTTCTTTCTCCTATGGTTTCAAACATAGTAAACATATCTCAGACTTCAAAATGTTAATTGGGAAAGAAATACTTCATTCTGAACATCTTTGTCTCTTTAATTCTCATTTTATAAGGAATCCTTAGAAAAATTAGGCAAGGGGTCAGGGATATAGCTCAGAGGCACAAGTGCCTGCCCAGCAAGCACAAGGTCCTGATTTGATTCCTGGTACCAGAAGAAAGAAAAAAAGAAAAAGAAAGAAAAGTTAGGCAATGCTTTCTTGCTCAGTTTCCCACAATTTCATCAGAGGTTCTAGTGAAAAGTTTACCAACAGGAATTCTGTGGGATGTGGGAGTCAGCTTTGGTTTAGCTTTTAGAATTTTAGACATTTCCTCAAATATGGTTTCATTCTCATTTACTTTTTTATAGACAAGTGGTCAATGAGATGCCTTCAGAGCGCCAGTGGGGCTACCTATGTGCGGAACACAGCCATTTGGAAAGAACATTGATTATCAGTGGAGAATTACCTGAGTCTTGGCAGTGGGTGAAGTTTATGGAAGCAAACATAGATGTCACATCTTAAGTCACTTTCTCATTGCTGAGACACAATGCCTGACACCTGCGACTTAAAGGAAGAGAGGTTTACTTTGGCCCACAGTTTCAGAAATTTCAGTCCATGTTCAGCAGGTTTAACCACAGAAAGTGTGTAGTGGAAGGGCCTTCACCTTATGGCCAGGAGAAGAGAGAACAAAGGAAGGACCCAGAGAGGAGCTAAACTGTCCCCCAGTGGCCCGCCTCTTCCAGCCAGCCCCCACCTCCAGCAGCGCACTCAGCTGCTGAACTCACCAAATGGTTCCACGGATGAGTATAGCACCCCCAAGATCCAGTCGCCTTCCACAGTCCCCACTCAAGAGCACACGAGGCCTTTGGGGGACATTTTGTATCTAAATCATAATACATAGGAAGACAGCTGCTACCCTAGCTGTCACCGTTAGAGGTGACATTCATTTTGTCTGTGTGTACCTGTCTCCCCAATCTAGGATGTAAGCTCCATTACTGGGAATTTTTTTTCTTCCCCTACCTTGTTCACTTCTAATCCTCAACACCTAGAATAGTGCCTGACACAGAGCAGGCAGTCAACAAATGTCTGCTGAACGAATGAATGAATTTATGCAGCTCAGCACTCTTAAAATTAATTATCACCCCATCCCTTTAGGCAACAAGTTATCTGGCTATTTCTCTTCCCTTAGATGCAAGGAAAACCTACTTCATTCACCCATTCCTTAGAGTCTTATTTCCACTACACCTTCAGATCATCCATGGCTTCACAGAGGGAAGACACTATTTCTAGAAAAAGAGTGGAAATACAGAACTAAAGGGTGTTTAAGCTTCCCTGCTTCCACTTTCAAAAAGTTGATTTTCTGGTCCCTAAAACACCCATGATACCAATGGATAAACACACTCGTATCAGTTTTCTGTGAGTTTGGTGACTTAAAACAACAGAAAATTATTTTCTCATAATTCTGGAGATCAGAAGTCTGAAATGCATGTCAGCAGAGCAATGTTTCCCCCAGAGATTTTGAGGTCGAAGTCAGCTTCCGGTGACCACCAGTCCCTGGCTTGTAGAAGGAGACACTTAGTTAAATTTAGTATCTACTCAGGTAACCTAGGATGATCTCCCTATCTCAAAATCTTTATTCACATCTCCAAAGAGCCTATTTCTTTGTGCTATAACATTTACAGGTTCTGTGGATTAGGACCTGATGTCTTTGGGGATCATCATTCAGCCTCTACAAGGTTGAAGGCCACCAGTTAACTGCTTGTTCATTCAGCAATCACTGTGTACCTGATTTATACCAGGCACTGAGCTGGTCTCTGGGGACAAGTATGGGCAAACAAGCCTGATGTGTATCCTTCTCAAGCCCATGCTCTAGCAAACGACATGGCACAACAAGCAAGGTCATTAACCCCTGGTGTTCATCAGCTAGTTAGTCACCTAGCAAGGGTTTGCCTCATAAATTCCAGGGCAGATACATTTTGATGTGTTAGGAACACCAGCGTTCTAGGGATTTTTCAAGAAGAAAAGACTGAAGAAGCCTCAATAATAACTACAATCTATACAGCAGCTATGCATTAGGTCTTATATCGACTGCCTTAATACATTATCTAATCTAATCCTTAGAGTAAGCCCAGGGTATGGGTCTGATTATCTCCATTTTACAGACTGAGAATACTGAGGCTCAGACTTTAAAAAGCTTGTCTGCAGTCTTAACACTAGCAAATGAGTGCTGAAACTTGAACCCAAACTTGTGATATTCTAGCATTCTTAATCAGCCATGGCCCAATCTAAGCAGCCTGATGACAGCAGCCTGACAATCAGATTGTGATCACTAAAAATGGGGAAGAGGCAGTGTTGGGCAATGGGCAAGCTACAGTCTGGTCCTGCTTCCAGTCTGTGTGCCCTTGGGGAAATCACCTCACCACTGCAGCCTGTTTCCCCATCTGTAACATGAGAGGATGGGCCCAAATGAGTTCAGAGTACCCATCTATCTTATATTCTCAGCTTCTATAATGGAGGACTGAAAAAACCTCTACCATGCTCATGTTTTTGCCTGGGATGGGCTCACATCAGGCACCAAAATCTGGAAACTGGGTGGATACTTAGACATAACTGGGTACACAAATGACAGGCAGATGGCTTCTCTGCATGGCTGTCCATGGGGTCAGGGTCTCCTGGGAGGGGAGGTTCTAAGACACTCTAGGGACAGATGAGTAGCACAGAGCCAGACCCTGTGTGAATATTACTGATTGTAGGGTAAGGACAGTGGTTGTGGTCTGTGGAAAGTCGTAGCCCACAGTGATGTCAGTAAATCTCAGAGTGCTCTGTCTACCCAGAGTTCTGCTGCAGGTGTGCACACCACCAAGCCTTTCGTTGACACCATGTTCAGAGCCCCTGGTGTAGAGATCAAGCCCTCTGAATGGATCTGTTCCAGGAACAGATCAGCCTTGAGCACTGAAGAAAAAAACGAGACCACAGAATTCACTTAATTTTCAAATGATCTCATGATTCAAAAACTGATGTCTTTCTTTGTTTAGAAGAAAATAGTGGGGGAGCATTTAAAACATGTACACGTCAATCTAAACCAGAGATTTTTATTTCCTTTATGTCCGTCTGTTATATATTGAACCCATCTCTATTTCCACATCTTTATGATCTTGAAAATCATCATGAAACACAGGTCCCGGGAATAATATTGTCTTGTCAAAAGCAAGAAAAGTCCTTTCTCCCCTGAGATGGCTTTCCTTGCATTCCAATAAGTCTTGGGTTGTCTCTCCCATCTGTCTGGAATCTGTTTTCCAGCCCACACACACTGAGATAGATGAGCAGGACCCAAAGCTGTCAGGAATGGTCAAAGTTCCTGACAGGACCCCACTCTCCCTTGAAGAACTATGTTTGGAATACCATAAGACTCAATTCTGAACATTTTTAAATCTTTCAACTGGATCATTTTAATCCTTTGGAAGTCACCACTCCCTATGAAAATCTAATAAAGTTATACATCTCCTCATTAAAAGAAATGTACAAAGCACACAGGAACAAAAACTTGCAACCAATTTCAAGGGGTTCCCAGTCGCCCTAAGGCATACTCATCAATGTTCTAGAGTTCCCTAGACAGCAACCACAGGCTAATGTGAGCCCTCAAATGTGACTGACCTGCATGGGGAATTGCTGTAAGTACAAAATATGCACTGGATTTTAAAAACACTTGGAAAAAATGAATGCAAAAATATTTTATACAATTATAATTATACAATTATAACAATATTTTTATACAATCATAGGCTAAAATTATAATATTTTGCTATATTGGGTTGAATAAAATATATTAATCAAATTAATTTCAACTGTTTTGTAAGCCTTAGGAGACCCTAGGTTCCGAAATTGCACATACTTGTTTTCAGTACTGGCCCATTTCTTGATGTAGTCAGGGTTGCCATGCTAAACCAGAATTTCTGATGTCATATCCTCCCTCCTTCCTTTCTAGCAACAGCCCCTATCTGTTCAACCATCAGAGTGTTGCCTTCTCAAGGAACAAGAATGTTGCTAGGCACTAGAAAGACATGGCAGTCTGTGGGCAGAGGCAGAGGAACTGAGACCTGGGTAGCCTGCCAGCCTCACATGGAAATCCTGAGGCTTAGGTCCTGGAGTTTGCAGTCCCTGAGGTTATGGTCCAATTGTCCATGCAAAGGTGACACATTTTCCTGAGAAGACACAAAGACCAGATGGCAATTTCCACCATAGCTAAGAGAAACTAGGAGTGCCACCTAGTCATCATCTTCAGGCAGAGAAATGGATTTAGATGAGTTGAGTGACATATCCAGTGCCTGGTTTAGCTCAGAGCCTGGCTTAGTGAACACATGCAGGACAAATGATCCTGGCAAGGAATCCACTGATCCAAGAAGGAAAAACAAATCTCTCACTATAGTCCAGTGCCCTCTTCCTAGCTCCCACTGATGTAAGCTCATCCTTCTTCAGAAGACGGGGACTTCATTTACCCTCTTTACAAAAGAAAAGACATGGGAGATAAACAGAAGAAGCGCAATTCTAAAGGAGAGATTTAACTTGAGAGTGACCATTGACTCATATGGTTTCCATCACTGCCACTACCATGGAAGATGTAGGGCCTCTGCAAACTCAAGGTACTCTTACTTTTGGAGACCCCATTCCTCTGCTCATCAAACATTCAAATACTCCATGTCCTGCATTATTCATAATACTATGACTTATAGGCAGTTAATTGAAATATTATTAAGTTAATATTTATTTTTCTTTTTTTCTTTTATTTTATTTTATTTTTTTTTTTTTGCGGCACCGGGTATTGAACTCACAACCTGGCGCCTGCCAGGGCAGGCGCTTAAGGCACTGAGCCAAACTCCCAGCCCTTTTTCTTTTATTTTAAAGATAGTAAAATCCAACAAAACATAGCAGAATAAAGTCAATCAAAGCAAAGCAGTAGAACTGGTACAGAACTTCAAAGAAAGATACTAGGAAAACAATGGCTACTATAGTACATCTTGCTATTTTCAGATTAGTTGACCATTCTATCAGGTATAGTAAAATCAAACCAAAAACAAAACAGAATAAAACCAATAAAAACAGAATATGAAATAAAGCAAAAAAAATTAATCAGAATAAAGTAAAACAATGAGAACAATATTGGGCCTCAAAGACAAGACAAAAGAGAATCCCCCATATTTGCTACATTGCATACTGTCATCCTCCCAAGAGATGCTCAGACTGCCAGCTCCAGACCTGCAAAATCAACCAAACAATACAAGCATTTAGTTGCTTTATGTACTGTAGTTGCTATCAACTTAGCCAGTCCTCTGAACCATTAGGTTGCTTACCGTTGGGGTGGTGGTGGGTCCTTGATTCTTAGCCCACACACGGGTAGGCCTACGGGAGGCATGTCACTTTCTTTTCCTGGAGTCTGCACCGGTTATGCACACTCACCAGGAAGGCAGGCTAGTTGTCCTCTGGTTGGAACCTCTCTGCCCAGCATGGAAGTTTGCTTTCTTTCTTAAGTCTTGAACATTTTCATAAAAGCTTGCAAAACTCTGGACCAAGAGACAGAACAGAATCACAGCCACACTTGATGTTTACCTCTGGTCCATTCTATCTAACTGGTCAGAGTTCATGCTCACCAAAGAAGTATTTTGAGCATTGCTTTTACTCGAAAGATAAAATGGCCAGGCATGGTGGTGCATGCCTGGGTGCACACCTGTAATCCCAGCACTTGGGAGTCTGAGGCAGGAGGATTGTTGTGAGTTTGAGACCAGCCTGGGCTACAAAGTGAGCTCAAGGCCAACCTGAACTGCCTAGCGAGACCCTGTTTCAAAAAGACGAAAAAAAAAAAGAGAGAGAGAGAGAGAGAGAGACAGAGAGAGATAAAATAACCCTTTCTCTCATGTACTCTCAAGTTGGTTAAGAAAAAGGCTTAACAAGTTGTATTTAATTTTTTCAGTACTGGGAATTGAACCCATGGCCTTTTCAATGAGCTCTATCTCCAGAGATTTGTTTTGTTTGTTTGTTTGTTTGTTTGTTTGTTTGTTTGTTTGAGACAGGGTCTTGCTAAGTCAGTAAGTCGCCCAGTCTGGACTCTAATTTGCAATCCTCTTGTCTCAGTTTCCCAGAGTGCTGAGACTGCAGTTGTGTACCACTGGGCTTCTATTTGATGTTTTTCAGAAAAAAAATAAGTCACAGGGTGTCCCCAGCAGTAATAACAACAGATTCCAGACCTCTGAGGTCCACTTGGATTGCCTTACTGTGTCAGGATCAGAATGTCACAGCCACTGATCACACACTAAAAATGACTGCTGATGGACACATGTAACTCTGTAGAGCTTGCAATTTCACATGCACTTTTTGCTATGGGGGGATGGAGTTATGATTGTGCAATATTGTCACCTACTTGGCCCACCCCCCAGAAACCAGTCCTGGTATAAACATTAGGGGCCCTTGTCAGCTGCAGGGAGGACTACATTCCCTGGCCCTCAGGCAGGTATACACAACTGGTTCATCTGGCATATAAGCATGTGGAGGGGAAGTGTGCCCTGAGAGGCCAAAGCCATAGGCCCCAGCCTGTCACAATATCCCACTCACTGCCTGTGTGAACCGCTGGAACTACAGATTCCTCAAGGGACAAAGAGAGTGTGGTCTCTGCAGTCTGAAGATCCTGAGTATGAACCTGGGATCCGTTACTCTTTAACTGTGAGACTTGGGGAAGTTTACTGGATCTATCTTCCGTTTCCTTATCTGTAAAATGAGGTGACTTTCCATCTCAAAAGGGTGTTGTAAGCTTTTAGGGGACATTGTTTGTAAAGTGCCAGCCCTATAGTGGCCAAACCACTTGCTTTTCTGTCCTATCTTGTGCTCCTTTGAATACTTCCAGTGCAGCCCAGGAAGGGAGGTACACATCCAAGGATTAAGAATCTGACATGTTCAGTCATGTGTGATTTGTGTGACTTCAAGACAGTTATTTATCCTCTCAGCGCCTTTCCATCTACAAAAGGGAAATTAAAATACTTCATGCCATTAAGGGTAATTGGGAGGATTAAACAAACATGAAAGTGTTCAAAAAGTGCCACACACATTAAAACCCTCATTATTTACTGACTATAGTTATTTTTATAGTAGATATGCAATAAATATTAAATGACTCTAAATAGACCCACAGGTATCCTGGGAAGAGAAGGAAACTCATTCACTAGAGGAAGAGGTCCATCTTGTGTAATGAAGGTCCCAGAGCACTTTCATTCCTTCAAACTCCACACTTTCTTTGACTAAAACTGTCAGGAGTGTGAAGGTCAGAAAGCTGCCTGGGTTGTCCTTGGTTGGACACATCATGGAATTTATAGACTTAGATTTCTCATCTTCACATCTCTATAAAGAATTTAAACTGGGCGTGGTGGTGCACGCCTTTAATCCCAGCACTGGGGAGGCTGAAGCGGGAGGATCATTGTGAGTTCAAGACCAGCCTGGGCTACAAAGTGAATTCAAGGCCAGCCTGAACTGCATAGTGAGACCCTGTCTCAAAAAATAGGGCCAGGAATTTAGCTCAGTGGCCTACGCTCCTGCCTGGCAGGTGTGAGATTGTGAGTTCTATCCCCGGTACAAAAAAAAAAAAAAAAAGAATTTACAAAGTGATGTATTATTTCATTCTCTGTTTTTTCAGAAATGATTTCCAAGCAAGAAATATTCCTCTTTTCCTTTCACAATTCTTTTTCACAAAGCTTCCAACTCCCCCATACTAAGATAAATAAATAAATAAATAAATAAATAAGAAGCTCTCACACAAGGGAAAATCAAGGAGGGTCCCTGAACGAGTGTAACCTGCTAAGGACTTGCAGCCTGAGTAGGATGGTGCATGTACAAACCAAGGCGTCATGGTTTGTAACCTCCCCACATGAAGTGTGGCTAATGGGTCAGCAGCATCAGCATTATCAAGAACTCAATAGAAATGCAGATCTCAGTCTTCACTCTAGACTACTGTACCAGAACCTGCAAATTAATGAGATTCTCAAATAATATTTTTAACACTAAAGTTTTGAGAAGCACTGTTCTAGTGGATGCAATGGCAAATTTGAGGTCTGGAAAACTGGGTTTTCATCTTGGTTCAACCACTCACACCTTAGAGAATTTACCATTTGTGAGCCCCTATGTCCTCACCTGAATGACAAGAACTGTAACACCCTCCCTCCCCGACATGTTGGGAGAATTTTTGGAGCATGCATGTGGAAGTGTTTTGTAATGTATTAGGGAGTAGATAAGTATAAGATTTTATTCCTTTCTACCATATACATTCTTTTCAGTAGCTGCGGTGGTCTGTGGGCCAAAAGGACTACCTTTTAGCCTGAAGGTAGAAGAGCCCACCCCAATGTGAGCTCTGGAAACATGACAGCTGCAATCCCTGTTCCTGCTTGGGCAGAAACTTTGTCAGACTCCCCAAGACTTTGACATGAACTAAGAACCAGCAATTTCAATGTTTCCACAAAATTCCTGGGAGACCTGTCAGTCAACACTTATCAGGCCTCAAAGAGGACCCCCTTGAGCAAAGAACAGGAGATTTAGAAACTCACAGATCTGCCACTTCCTATCTGTGACCTTGAACAAATCAGCCTGGTTTTCCGAGGCTCAGTTTCCTTATCTGTACAATGAAGATGAAAATACAAACTTTGCCAGACTGTTCTAAGGATCTCGTAAGAAGTATGTAAAGCATCTAGTACAGTGTCTTGTAAGGCATTGTATTAAATAAGAACTCACAGTTAACAAGAATTATCATAATAAAACTATCTGTCTATTACAGGTAGTTTTCCAAGACCATGAGGACCTTGTCCTAGACAAGTATTGTGGGTGTGGAAGCTTATAAGAAATATTCAGTTACTGACTCACGTATTCAAGCACTATTAAATACCATATTATGTAAAGAAGCTTACTATAGTAGAAAGAACATAGTCTGTTGTCAGAGGAAATAGTATCAATCTTGAGGACTCTTTTCTGCTCTCAAATATTAGAATGCAGCAAAAAGTAGCCCAGACAGGATCAACTGTAACTGTTACCAAGTCAGAAAGGATTGTATAGTCAGTAAGAGAAAAAACCAGGATTAGGCAGAAAGGTGTTGAAGGCAGAGGGTAGAGCAGAGTCCCACTTCACAGGGTGTCAGAGAACAGAGCAAAGGATATTGTCCCTTTCCCCAAACCATGATATTGCTCAATTTTATATTCTTTGAGCAACTTGAACCTGTCATAAATTGGGATAATGCCTAATAAGAGCAATTCTTAAACTTTAGTATGCATCACTCAGAGAGTTTGCTAAATACATAAATCACTAGACTCCAGGCCCAGGTCTTGGAATCTGCACATTTAGCATGTGTTTCTGATACAGGTGAAACAAATTCTACTGGAGAGAATGACACCAAATTCTCCTAACTCTAAGTCCTGATCTTTTATTATTCAGGCAAAAAAAATTCTTAGATGGATAGATGGACACATGGACAGATGGGTAAGATTGATTTGTGGATGGATGGATAGATGGATGGAAGGAAGGAAGGATGGATGGATAGATGGATGTATGGATAAGTAAATGAGTGTCACCCACACAGGAGCATGGGGCTGAGGATAGATAATAGAGAAAAGACCCTGAAACTATTTGTCTCTACTATCTAATTACTATGGTTCCTGAGAAGGACCTGAGCTCTAGAGTGCTAACCAGATTATTCCGGAATACAGATCAAAGCCATCTTAGTACTGTGGAAAGGGAATGAGTTATAGAATCAGAACACATGAAATTCAAGTCTAATTGCTGGTATTCCCTTGTTGTGTGACTACATGGAATTCATGACTGTATTGAACTTTGCCTTTCTCATGTGAAAAAAGAGGATAAAGGTATCCAAGATAGAAAGTTGTTAAAGTATATGTGTAGCTAATTTCTCCAGCTAGCAACACATCACTAGTCCTGCTCTATTTCCCTTTCTGATCTGAAATGCTCTTAGGGAATCCAATAGCCCTCGCATTTATGTCCACGCTGCTTGTAGGTGCATGATTTCACTTGAGTCTCGTCTAAGCTATCTGAGGGGCTTTCCAGTCCACAAGTGGTAGAGGCAATCAGAACACAGAGGAGTAGGTCTCAGGTCACCTGCAGCAGCTGAGGATCCACAGGACTGAAGAGCATCTTCTGGTCGAAATCAGATCTTTCTCAGTTGCCTCCACTATCTCCTCCTGCCGAGTGCAATCTCATATTAACCCTCCAAACCACAGGCTTAACAATGTGCAAGTGGGGGAGTGTCATGATTATCATTAAATTGGCCACTTACATTGGAAACTAAAAGATTATAACTAGAAAGATTTGAATTTTCAACTTCTGTCTGCCTGTATCATGCCATTGTGACTAGCTGGACTGAATTCATTCCTGAGAACTGTTTTCCTCTGAACTCTTCTGTTCAGGTTGTTTCATGGACTCTGTGCCCCTCTGGCCTTCAGAAAGCATTTGTGTCCTGGTATCTGATGGAGGAGGCACTATGAGGGAACAGAACCTATTTATTCTAACTTGCTCTGTCATCTCTAATGTACTGTCACACAAGTGACTTGCTGTGCGATACTAGAAAGGAAACAATAAAATGCACAATTAAGAGTGTGGCTAATGCCTCCCAGGGAGTCAGGTTCTCTGGAGGTCATATTTCCTGTGAATTCATTGTTCATGGATGGTTTCTCTAAGGTCTTCAGATGGCTCCACTATGTGATGTCTACTTTGCCCTTTTCTCATGTTTCTACATTGAGTTGGGAGGAAAGTAGGAGACGGAAGGGATAATTGAGAAGGTGCTGGTGACTATCTACCTGGTGACCTTCCCTGGTTATAATAGACCTGCCACTCCCTTTCAGTGGGAGCTGTCTCTCTTCACTCAGGGATCCAAGCTTCACTCCAAGGAGCCTGTCCAGCTGCAGATTCTATGACTCAGAATGACGTGGAGCCAACAGATCTTGCTGTGCTTTATTTATCTGATTTTTAAAGTATGTCTCTCCTTTTTTTGGAGGCTGAAGGATTAGGGTCTTCCTGGGATTTTTTAAACAAAACTAATTGCTTTGTCACTTCTTTCCAACAGCACAGCTCCAGTGTCAGGGCAGTATCACCCCCATCTTCTCAAAAGATGGAGGTTAAAAAAAAGATGGAGATGATGGTACCTGGTATATTAGTCAAGGTTCTCCAGAGGAACAGAACCAATTGCAGAGAGAGAGAGAGAGAGAGAGAGAGAGAGAGAGAGAGAGAGAGAGAGAGAATAGAAAATACATAGGTGGATAGATAGACGGATGCTAGGTAGATGACAACTCAATAGATAGGGAATTGACTCACATGATTATAGAGACTGATAAATCCAAGTCTAAGTCCTATCAAACAGAGGAATTTATTCTCACTCATGGGAGGATCAACTTTTTGTT